>VMBQ01002731.1:84756-121442 GCA_007657795.1 Dreissena rostriformis
TTTTTTTAATGAAAAATCCTTAAATAGGACAATTACTGTTATACCGGATTTCCCAAATAATTCAGGTCTTAATGTAAATTGTGATCAAACAAATGTATGGATTGACAAGTACAAATATAATTATGATACTATACATACACAATGGAAATTAAATTGGATGCAATACAGCTTAAAAATACTTGGAATAAATGTCTATGTTGACCTGTCAAAAATATTTAAAATTAATTACAATGGACATATTTTTTAAATGGAAAATATTCTGAAAATTTTGAAAAGAAGAATTTTAACACCAATTGGAAATATTGTTATTGTGAAAACACTTATTGTGTCATTATTCAATCAGTTATTCATATCACTAACCCACCCAATACCACTTTAAATTAAATACAATCTTCTATTTTGAATTTTGTTTGGGACGGGCATAGTAAAATAAAATTTACGACAATAGTAACAGAATAAAGTGAAGGAGGTTTAAAAATCAGTAATTTGGATGCATTTATTCCAGCGATCAAACTTACTCGGTTACCAAGAATTCAATCATTTATTGGAACTTGGATATATATCACAAAACTTTACTTCGATATCATAAAATCTTCATTGCAGTTATCATAATGCTTTAAATACATTTAACAGAATTTCAAACACTTTTTCAGACGATGTTTTAAAAATCTTCTCACTTATTTAAAATCCAAATATAATTGATAGAAAATACAAGTTTGGCTTTAATTTCAGCCATGGTTCGCTGCTGGAATACATTGTGTATATGATATATTCATAAATGGAACCTTCATTTCTGCTGATGAATTAAATAGTACATTTTGAACATAAATTTCATTATATTATACAGAAGTGACAAGAGCAAGAGCCAAATTCAAAAAAAAAAAAATTAAAAAAATCAAAAAAAATCTGTATATCTTGTCCTACCCAACAATTCATCAAACCCTTTTCCGCCTATTATTACAACTAATACTAAAAAGGAATCTGGTGCAAAAATACTACAAACCATTCGAAATACAAATAATGAACAAACATCAGTTAAGGCAAAATGATGTAGACAACTTTTAATAACATACACACTGAAATAATGGAATTGCATATTTAAACTACCCTTTTCAATAAGCAATTATGAAATGGTCCAATGGTTCCAATACAGAATAATTCAACTGATACTCTGAAATAAAAGTATTTTGAATAAAGTGAAAATGACTGATGATCCATTTATTCAACGAATGTCAGATATATAAAGCTATAATTGATGAGATGTTACCAGGACAATCTTTTCCTTGCATGAATCAAATCATTTTACTTCTCGGATATTCACCAAAGTCTCGTATAGCCATTTATAATGTTATTTGTGTAGTAAGCTATACTTTTACAAGTGTAACATGAATAAATGCATTCCAAACATTTAATGTGCCTAGAAATAAACAAAGTAAGAATATGATAACTTAAAGAAAGAAAAGTATCAATTTTAATAATTCAGAATCCTTTGAAAGTGAATGGGAATTGCTTAATGCTATTGTCGCACAAACTTAGTATTTAAATTTGATGATTGTTTCAATTTTTACAATCTTGTACAATTAGTTATTATAACTAAGAGTACCGTTTGTAATCTTAAATAAAATTGAATGTACGACATTATTCCTAACCATTTATACCTACTATTATGTTCAATGCCTTCTTGTTCATCTGAATTTGCAAAGACTCTTTGATTATTACAATTTAAACAGACTTTAATAATGAAATAATGAATAATGTAATATACATACTGGAAAATGTCATTGTTTCGTTTCTTTTTATATCGCTTTATTGTTTTTAATTAGATGCAACTGTGTTATACTTATGGTGTTGACCTGATTCAAGGATGCAACAATTTTCAGTTGTATAAAAAATGAAGCCTTCTGTTTATTTTACACTAAATATGTAAAATTTAAAGGTCTACGGGCATTTGGCATGTTTTTCCTTGAACTGTTATGTTCTGTAATTTCCAAAGATATTATATTGCTTGTAACTTATTTATTTCAACAAAAGTAATAGTTTCACATGTAAGAATATAGGAAGCGTATAATATATACAGGAAACATTACATGCAGATGATTTTGTAGAAAAGTTCAATTACAAAAACAAAATCATGTATGCAGCAAAACATTATGCATAAGTTACGGATTCGTTGTACCGGTATAATGTTAAAGTGTCTGTTACACCTGTATAGTAAAGGTAGAGACATTTTTCACTTAATTACGATCAATATTTTGTATTGCATTGACTATCTTTATATAGACAATTTAAGATGTGTTGCATATGCACCTCTAATTGCATTACAATATTGTATCATTTTTCTTTTTTTTATGTATCTGTTGGCAGTGTTGTTTGTAATAAAATGTGTTGGAAACAAATAAATGTGAAGTATTCGATTCGCGTGTCACGTTTTGGTATTATTGTTCGCACGCGAACAACTAAGGTTAATAGTGACTTCTAAAAAATCGCACCTAAGAAATACTAATATTCACCAGGTAACTCAATCGAGGATTGAATGCAAACTGTTGTATCTGTATAGTATTTTCTTTGATATACAATAGTTTTACACGACGAGAGTGCGAGAAAACGATGACGAGAATGCGAAGTTTGCCATCGATGCGAAAAGCTGGTTTTAATATTAATATAATTATAATTTAAACATAATTCAAACACAATAACATACGCTTGTTGGTCTACGGTCGCCAAAATCATTATACATATACAATAGATACCGTCTAATTATTTGGACACCATCCACACAAAATGGAGGCAAAAGCTACTTTCAGTTTAATCATTGACTGCGCCCGCCACTGGGCATGCACATACATGGTTTAACATGATATTTTTAGTTGGGCGACGGTGGAATATTATCCATATGACAATATCGAAAATAACATAACAAGCCTTTTTGCTGTGTTCTGTTGAGTAATATTTCCCCAAAAAACTTGGTATGAAAAATATTTCCTAATTTAAACTCGAACCTCTACCGCAGTTTTATAATGTTATTTTGTACTCTGTGTCCCAAACATAAAATTACTTTTCGATATGGGCAACACAATTGAGGGAGAGAGCATTTTTTATTTACCAGGATGTTTTTGCAGCCAAATACTTACCTCTAACAAAAACATATATGAGAATAATATTCATATTTCCAATGCATCTGCATGAATATAAGCAACTGCTGAATGTTAGTGTGGTACAAATGTGCAAGTGCAAAGCCAATAAAGTTAATTTACTTGTAATAAACAAAAAAATATATTCGGAATATGGAGAGGGGCAGAAGCTCACTGCATATTTCGCACTGAACATAAATACATAGTAGGGCGGGCAAATGTCTATGAACAATCTAGCTGTTAAATACATTTTTCGAATTGCAAATTTTCGTTCTTAAATTACATCGCATGACTGATTGCCAGGCTTTCAAACATATTCTGCACTTTCTCTCTATGGGGATCATTCACACCACCGAATGAAAATCCCAAATCTGGAATCATTTCGTCGATGAAAGACTGGGTTGCTCTTGCTAAAGACTCGTCGTTGATTTTTTGAAACATATTGTAGCGCAGCTGAAATCCGTAATTCTGGGGAAATCCTGGCAACATTGTACCCACATTGGCTCCGCCGTAGAAAAAATGGGGCAAACTTTTGGACCTTAGACATACAAGCAACAAGTCAAGAAAGTAACCGAGCGCGGTTAGGGCACAAGGCAAAGGGAAACTGGGAAATTCGTGGCACAGATAGTAGAGAAGGTAGAAGGCAATTTGCTTCAGGTGGTACGACTTTAAGACGGTCACGATTTGTGGCGGCGCGATGCCTTCATCTTTCGAATGCTGTGCTTTCTTCACGAAGTATGTCTTCACTATTCGCAGAGCTGTCGTGATGTAAAGTTTCCGACGACTCTGTCTTGCCATATCTAAGATATGCTTCTCATAGCCGGTGGTTTTCACGTCCCACACAAGCCTCTCGTCACAATCTACTTTTCCCACCCACTTGCAAACTGCGTGGATGGGGCAATTCATTTGATGACCTTCATACGTTGTCCTCTCGTCTTTCCGAAGTAGAAAAGCTGGCACCAAATCGACATCGATTTCCTTCTTTAGCATATCGTTGTAGCACAGTTGAATCGTGACGTTTATTGCTGGAGGGTTCATTTTTCTGTACAATCGGAAGCTCGATGCCTTTTTCAGGACCCTGTTGTCCTCTAGCAATGTTGTTTTTATCATATGTATTGCCGTGTCGAACATTGACTCGAAGATCTTTTCGTGTAAAACTTTCGAGCTCAGGTACACTGCATCACCGTGCTGCACAAACACGCCTTCTTTAAACATTTTTGGACATATTTTCTGTAACCTTTCCATGGATAGTCCGAAGATACGTAAGTTGCAGAATCCTGGAATCGACTTTCCCGCGGCGTTTGTAATTGCTGAATGGTCAATGTGACCCTTAAGACTTTCTATATGAAATTCCAGCAAAGTGTCGAACTCGTTAGCGTCAAGAACCTTCAGGCCTTCTCTGGCGCTTCCTTGCCGGATGTAAGAATCGATTCGGAGACCTTCGTACTTCTTCGCTTGCTCCCGTAGCTGCTTCAGAAGAAGGTCCATAATCGCGTCAACCGCTTGTCTAGACTCTGCCCAGTCGGCCTTGTTAAAATCGATGTCACCTGCAACGGCAGAATAGAAATATTCTAACTACATTTGTGTTTGTTTATGTTGAATCGTAGATAAAAAAATCAAGATTTTATTTACAGCATTTGCAGAAGGCCAATGGCCCAAGTGGAGAAATTTAAGTACAAGCAATATAATGACAACAGTTATATACATATTTACATAATTATAACAAGAACATGAAATCATGAGTAAGCGAGGTTACACAACTTTTTGAATAATAATTACATAAGTAGTGTCAATAAATAATTTACAACAGAAAATACATATTAACCGTAATAGTAATATTTAAGAGGAGTACTCATACTTAGCAATACATAGTGCATTAACTTTAACATACATTTACTTTACAAACAAAACCTGAAGAGGCGTAAACAAGAACTCACACAAAAATACTGATTATACAGGATTTCATTCACATGCAAAATCAACAACAGCAGCAATTTACATATTTCAGCTAGTGCACATAGTCGGCAGCATACATAGATAGACGGCATGCATATACAACGTTTAATTTAAGAGGAATACTCATACTTATCAATACATAATGCATTAATTTAAACACACATTTACTCTACAAACAAAACTAATGAGGCGTAAACAAGAACTCACACAAAAATACTGTTTATACAGGATTTCATTCACATACAAAATCAAAAACAGCAGCAATGTACATATTTCAGCTAGTGCAAATAATCGGCAGCATAAATAGATAGACGACATGCATGGACAACGTTTAATGGGTAAAAATACATCAAATGGGCGCATACATATTCGTTGATCTAACTAATAAAGCGGCATGGACAAAAGCACTTAGTTTTCTTAACACAGATTCACTATCGGAAGACATTTATTCTATATATGTTTGCATATTTGGTCTGTTTCTGTAATATTAAGATATATATTTACATCTTAAATCTGTATATCAGTTGCATTCAATCACAAAATGGTATTCGTCTTCTAGACGATTACAAACAATACATGTCCTTTGCTCAACAGGTGTAGGATTAGGCTTAGACCATCTGCCACTTTCTATTCTCAATCTATGACAGGATACTCGTAACCTAGTAAGGCTAAATCTGTACTTTTTAATATTACATAATACTAAGTAAGGTTGAAGTTGAATGTTTCTTTTTCTATAAAAAAGAGCTCTAGTCGAGTTTATCAATCGACCGTTCCAATTTTGGATAAATTATCTGTAAGTCGTTGTTTAATAGCTCCAAGAAATACAGTATCGTGAACGACATCCTGGAAATATCAGGCATTATAAAAACCAAGTGTGCTTAGCAAATCACGTAGTAGGGAACACCAACTTTTTTTATAAGGGTATCTTTCGCAATCACTCAACAATGTAAGGTAATTTTTTTATTAAATGTATTACTATAAGTATGTTATATTTTAACCCAATATTTTATAATGTTAAAATATCTACTTCTTTGACAGTAGACGCCAAAGTTCGCCGTATATAAAATCGTTTTGAGTACTTCTTTTAACACCCAGCATACTTTTACAAAATTGCATATGAATATGTTCTATAGCATCGCCCTTGACAAAACCCCAAACTTCACTTCCGTAATTAAGAATATGTGATATAAGTTTATTAAACAAATCGAGTCTGTGTTTCACAGCAATTTCGGTAAATTTTTAAAGGTATTTGTTCATCTTGAATATAGCCTTCAAGGCTTGGCCAGCTTTTGTGCTTTGTGCATCAGAGAACGAACTACCAGTCGTGAAAACGACACCAAGGTAATTAAACTTCGTAACAATCTCAATTGCAATATCTTTGTAGTGGAACGAAATATGGTTTGGCAACCGTCCCCCTTTTCTGAATATCATGACTTTAGTTTTATCGCTGTTCACTATAGTATACTGTATATACTATATATACTAGTATACTATATATATCTCCAGCATTTACAATATTCATGAAATAAATTTAGATTTTGTTGCAATTCCTCGGCGTTATTTGCAAAAATAATGATATTATCTGCATACAACACAAGAAATAGTTTGAAATTATCTACATCTCTACCATTTCTGCCACTTTCAGCGAACACTGATTCTAAATCATATAAATACATATAAAACAGAAACGGCGATAAGCATTCTCCTTGCCGAACCCCTGGCATACATTCAAAATCTTCACTTAATTGAATGCAATATTTTACTCTAGATTTAACAGAAGAGTATATCGATTTTACAATATTAAAAATTTGCCTCGTAACCCAAGTTTAATGAGTTTGCACCAAAGGTTTTCTCGGATAACATAATCAAAAGCTTTACTAAAACCCACAAATACACAATAAAGCTGTTTTCCTTGATTTAATAAGTGTGTCAGAAGACCATGCAGTACAAAAATATTATCAAGAGTGCTCGTATTTTGTCTAAAACCCGCCAGTGCTTCAACGTATACATAATAATGTTACGCCCAATGTGAGAGTCTAATGTTTAAAATGCGAGTAATTAGTTTTCCTTACGTACTCAATAATGTTATACCTCTATAGTGATTTTCGTCATTTATGCTACCCTTCTTGTGAAGAGGCACAACAAAACCCTCAGATCAGGAAGTTGGAAAATAATCGTATTACAGCGATCAGTAAACCTACTCCCAGTTTGTCTGTGTAAGTTAGTTTTCCAGAACTATGTGCGACAACAGCCCTATCTGAAGCAGAGTGTTACGTTATTCATTAACTAAGACGAAAACAACACGGGGAACTTTTCATATAAATTTGCTCAGTTGACTATCACGACATTATGAACAGACAGACGAAACGGAAGGAACGCCCATACGAGAGGCCACGTTACTTTAAGAAACGAACTCCAAACTCTAACATACTTTCTTTCTTAACTCCCATACACATGACTCTGCTTGAGTTTTGATACTGTAAAACCAGATGGTTGTAAAATAAAGTCTAGAACGTTATGCAAACATCTGTCACTTGATTCATTGTACAATGAAAGTATAACAAACATAACGAGACATAAATACGCACCAAGATAATTCCCCTAAAAGGTTATTCAATAATATTCGTTGATCATGAAAAGCTTATCGACAGATGCCCACTCATGAGATACCGTTTGGTGGTTTAAATATATATATATATATATTTATATACTGAATGATAAATTGACATAATATTGTAAAGATTGACTTGAAATGTTCAGTTATTAAATGTAAGCTTACTAAATAAACAGTTGTGGGACTACATAACATTAGGTAGGGGTAACAGGCTTAGTACAGGATTCCATGACCAGTCTCCCAAAACGTTTCGAACCCGCAGTGATTTTTTGTCCAGCGCTTTACAACTGTGCTAGCCGGTCCGCAACTGGGTGTGAATATTCTACAGCCCTTAAGAGGCTTTTTATACTTGGTCGGTTACACATGTCTTGTGTACTCAATTACAGGTTTGATAATGAAACAGAAATAAAAAAATACACGTAGATTACAAAAACGCATAACCAAACATTTAAATAGTTAGATCTACTTGTAGTGTGGTCTACAAAAGTACGCTTTGTAATGTAAACCTGTTGCTCACCGACAAACTCCGAACTTTTCATTTGTTGAAGCCATGTGGCATCAACTGTCCCAAAGTCGGTGATTGGTTTTTGCCATTGATTTTGGTGAACACCAACATGCTCGAGTTGAGACTGTAAAGGATATGAAAGTGGCATTTACGTTTTTTTAAATGTAATTTTGGAAATAAAGTGGTATTTGTTCTGATTTGATAAATAGTATTTTGACCAAAACAATCAATTGAAGCGATTGTGGTGAAATTTTTTACGAAAAGGAACGAAAACACATTCATACGAATAATATCAGCTTCTTTAACACATACAGTCAATCTTGTGCTTACGACCACTTGAATTAAGCGACTTTTGTCTTATGCGACCACTTTGAATACCCCTGAGCGTTTTTACTATATTTTCATATTGTATTTAGCGACTTTTGTCTTACGCGACCAGCGACTGCTGATTTTAGTGTATTTTGATGGCCAAATCTTCAATTGAGCGACCAAATTGAGGTAAAAGTGGTATATCTGTTGACCGTTCACGGACAAATCAGTGTTAATTGTTTATCTAAGATATACAATTACACCTTTGTTTTGTTTTCACACCAGCCATTTTCCTTTGTCTCGATGACTGGTTCTGACCGGGTAGAAGTCGTTTCCCTCCCAAGACGTTTCCATCCCAGATGTTTCCCCCCTAGACGTTTCACTCCCATTTTGGGAGTGAACTGTCTACATAATAATGATAATATGAAAATGTATATAATAACTAGACATTTGTAATAATGGGATATGTGAAAAAAATTAATAACTTTATCGATTAGTATTAAAAGTGAGTGCACTTTATGTGTCTTAATAATTAATGATTTACAAAAAATTGATGTAAGTTGAGTCCTGAGTGATTTAAATATTAATTAATTAATTGTACCAACAAATTACAAGTGCCTGATAGTATGTTACCAATTACAATTATAATTATTGTATTAATGAATTCATTTTGCTACAAACAAAGTGCTTAAGTAAAAGTTCTGTTTAAATCGGTGAGACTTTCGGTATATATGTATTTAATAACATTTTAAAGCGAAGTATTAAATTGGCATGAAGTAGTTTTAAAATTATATTGTCTGTCTGAATTGTTATGAAGTATTGGTCCAATAATTCGTATCTGTATTGGTCTATGATATAATTGTTAAACAAATATAACTTTACATAGTAATTAAAAGTATGTCGGTTTCAAATGACTTTGCAATTTTAAATTCCAATTTAAAAAGAAACATAAGCGAACAAAAGGCAGTCATAAGTGAACAAACATATTGTTCTTTAATATGGCCTTCACACAAAGCTATTTGTGCTTCTTTGATCATGTCAGTTACAAACAAAGTAACGAACTTGGGGAGAGTTGATACGCCTTGAATACATTAAACATGATATCTCTCCCCAGTGAATTCGGTTCAGCTAAAAAGTCATGCAAGCTCAAAGGAAGATATATTATACCTATTGTTACTAAAATGACTTTAACTGTTCAGTTACAAATAATTGGGTTTTGGTTTAAACTTAACTGATATTGCCATACTAATAAAGGGTATTGCAATTTGTATTTAATATAATTAATACTTTATGAAAAAGTTGAAGGGTGTGATTTTTCCGTGTATCCGGTATTTCCCTGGATCATAATTTTGCAGGGGTTTCTGAGATTCGTGAAAATTCGTAAAAATGGGGATGATGATAATGACAAGTCAATCATTAATGACAAGTCAATCATTAAAGATTTCATAAACAAAATAATCATTTTAATAATAAATCAAGATTATACTTCAACCAAACAATTATAAATTTATTGGGGGGGAAACGTCAGCACTAAAACTAAAAGAGGGGGAACGTCTGGGGAGGAAACTTCTTGGGGGGGGGGAAACGTCCGGAATTCCAACAAAACAATGAACCTTACACACTGCCCTATTCAGGCATTTTGTNTTGTTATTTCCGTTACAACTTCCGGCCATAATTTATTCGACAACAAACTTATATTATTTTTTGAACAATAACTAACACACCAAAACATACATAGAAATATATACACACATGAACACAGGGTATAGCATACATGCCTTCAGACCTTGATGAATACGAGGTATCTGAGAGAATCGTATAACAGTCAAACACTTGTAATCTACCATAACCACGATGCTTATATAAGCGTAACTGTTTACGTTTACTTTAGATGGTACTTCCTTCATTGAATGTTTTATAATCACTAACTTTTTTATATGGACAAACAAATCTAAGAACATGATTGTTGAAGATGACTTTAGATTCTGCATTATGTACGATATATTTTTCCCTGAACCTATTTACACGTACAATCGTGTTCTCCTTCAGTTTAATAATAATCACTTCCTCTGAAATGCATACATAACTAAGTGATATCATACAACTATTAACTGTTACTACGACAGGCAATGCACGACGGACAAAAGGCGATCACAAAAGCTCAACATGAGTACTTTGTACTCAGGGGAGCTAAAAATATATTAGCATCAATCATTTACATTGTCATGTCTTACAAATGATCGAAATTTGCAGTTTTTATTATATTAACACGTGGTGTTGTAGTTCGTTAAATATTTCAATAGCGACTTTCGAAATGTAGTCTTTTTAATTTCAAAATTCGTTCTGATGAATCTTTGATCATAATTGTTATCATTTTCAGATTAATCATAAACACAACAATGGAAATGGAAATCCACAATTAGAAATTCTGAGAAGAATAGAACCATTGATATTTATACTAATCAAGATCATCAAATAGATAAATCACATTGCTGACACATTTTTTGATGTTGTTATTACGAATAGAAATGGCATTGCTTACATTATACTGCGGGAGTGTACACATATTCGCAACACAAATTTGATTAGACAGCCCTCTTATGTTCACGGTATGTCAGTTGTCAACTATTCAACCGTTATACAACCATCTTTAAATACATCATGTTAAAGTAGAATTCTTTGAGGAGGATATATGCAAAAACTTATTCAGCGAAATATTAATACACTTTAAACTGTAATTACACTGGTATTATAGAAAAGTTTAACAACAAATGATACTTGATTTAGATGTTGACACTTTTCAGATAAAACAAACAAAGAAGTGTCGTCTTCAATCTTCATTATGACAGTCATTATCGCTATTCCACATATTGTTATTGATGTAATACATATTTTACATGAAATATCATCCCCACAGATAAACATTGATTTGTGCGTATTGATTTGTGTGTAGTGATTGTTATATAATCTGAGCTCTTTTGATCAGCAGACGATTTATTGCATAAACCTATCTTACGGAGTTTCCGGAGTTAGTCGATGTATCACGATCGATAATCAGAGGTTATTTTACACCATACAAATAACTAGAAAATAACGAAAAATATCGTTGCTCGGACTAAATAATTTATGTTTATGTTGAACTTCCAAATAAAACAATTGTTTACCCCAATAAATGGGTTGACTAAGTACGCAAACGGAAGTCACACTTGTACGTCTCTTTCCCAGCCACATTTTCAGAAAATGAACGTATGCATTTTCTTAAAAGATTATTAACCTTCTCGATCAATATTCATTGCGCTTTACATAACAGATAGCATTGAGCAACAAGACGAAGATGGCTAACGTCGCATATGAGGACAGCGTAGAGTTGTTTACGGATATAAACGAAGCTGTTGAAAAAATCGAGGTATAAACTTTGTTCTTACCTTCAATAATGCTATTGGTATTACTAAAAGAAAATATTACTGTAAATATCAATTAATTCCGATAATATAACATATTTGTAACGCAGATGTTTAATTAACATGAAATAATTCTCATCCATAGTATTTCTTAAAGAAGCTTATACTATTTGTATGAATATGTCTCATTTTCGTACACATTCCTTAAACCACAATCGCTTTTATTGTTTTGGTCAAAATACATTCATCAAATCAGAACAAATACCATTGTATTTACAAAAATACATTTTAAAATACGCAAATGCCACTCTCATATCCTTGGTAGACTCAACTCGAACATGTTGGTGTTTACCAAAATCAATGGCAACAACCAATCACAGACTTCGGGGCAGTTGATGCAACATGGCTGCAACAAATGAAAAGCTCGGAGTTTGTCGGTGAGCAACACGTTAAAATTACAAAGCGTGTTTTTGTGGTCTACACTACAAGTAGATCTAACTATTAAAATTTTGGGTTATGCGTTTTTGTAATAAACATGTATTTCGTTTTTCCTTTTGTGTTTCGTTACCAAAACTGTAATTGAGTACACAAGAAATGTGTAACCGACCGAGTAATAAAAGACTCGTTTTGGCTGAAAAATATTCACATGCAGTTGCGGACCGGCTTGGGCAGTTGTAAAGCGCTGTACTTAAATTCATCGCGGGTTAGATTCCGGCAATATACGTGAAATCCTGTATACGGCCTTCTACTCCTACCTATGTTACGTAGTCACAGTACTTTTTATTTGTAAAGCTTACATTTAGTTTTCAAGTCAATCTTTACAATACGTCAATTAATCATCCAGCATATATAAACCACCAGACGGTATTTGAATAGTGGGCTTCTGTCAATAAGTTTTTCATGAACAACGAATTTTATTGATTTACCTTTTAGGGGAATTATCTTGGTGCGAGTTTAAGTCTCGTTATGTTTATCGTTCTTTCATTGTAAAATGAATCGATTGAAATATGTTTGCATAACGTTCTAGGCTTTAGTTTACAGACGCCTGGTATTACAATATAAAAAAGCAAGCAGAGGCATTTGTATCGAAGTTCATTTCTTAAAGAAACGTGGCCTCCCGTATGGGCGTTCCGTCCGTATCGTCTGTCTGTTCAGAATGTCGTGATAGTCAACAGAGAAGATTTATATGAAAAGTTCTCCGTGTTGTGTTCGTCCTATTTAATAAATTACGTGACACTCTGCTTCAGATAGCGCTGTTGTCGCACAAAGTACTAGAAAACCAACTTACCCTGACAAACTGGGAGTAGACTTACTGACCGCTGTTATACTATTCAACATAAATTAACACAAATCTATTATAAGAATAAATTAGAAAGTAGAATAGTTGTATCACGCCATTGCAGGTGACATCGATTTTAACAAGGCCGACTGGGCAGAGTCTAGACAAGCAGTTGACACGATTATGGACCTCATTCTGAAGCAGCTACGGGAGCAAGCGAAGAAGTACGAGGGTCTCAGAATCGATTCTTACATCCGGCAAGGAAGCGCCAGAGAAGGCCTGAAGGTTCTTGACGCTAACGAGTTCGACACTATGCTGGAATTCCATATAGAAAGTCTTAAGGGTCACATTGCCCATTCAGCAATTACCAATGCCGCGGGAAAGTTGATTCCAGGATTTTGCAACTTACGTATCATCGGAGTAGCCATGGAAAGGTTAGAGAAAATATGTCCAAGAATGTTTAAGGATGGCGTGTTTGTGCGACATAATGAAGAAGTGTACCTGAGCTCAAAGGTTTTACACGAAAAGATCTTTGAGTCAATGGTCGATACGGCAATACACATGATAACAACAACACTACTAGATGACAACAGGGTCCTGAAAAAGGCGTCGAGCTTCCGATTGTACAGAAAAATGAATCCACCAGCAATTAACGTCACGATTAAACTCTGGTACAATGATATGCTCAAGAAAGAAATAGATGTCGATGTGGTTCCAGCTTTTCTACTTCAGAAAGACAAGAAGACAACATATGAAGGTCATAAAATGAATTGTCCCATCCATGCAGTTTGCAAGTTGGTGGGGGAAGCAGACTGCGACGAGAGACTCGTGTGGGTCGTTAAAACTTCGGGCTATGAGGAGCACATTCTAGATATCGCAAGACAGAGTAGTCGGAAAATTTACATCACGACAGCTTTGCGAATAGTGAAAACATACTTCGTGAAGAGAGCAAAGCTTGCGAAAGATCAAGGCATCAATCCGCCACAAATCGTGACTGTCTTAAAGTCGTACCACCTAAGGCAAATTGCCTTCTACCTTCTCTACTATCTGTGCCACAAATGCCCCAGTTTCCCGTTGCCTGGTGTCGAACATGCCCTCGGTTACTTTCTTGACGTGTTGAATGTAGCTCTAAGGTACAAAAGTTTGCCCCATTTTTTCTACGGCGGTGCCAATGTGGGTACCATGTTGCCAGGATTTCCCCAGAATTACGGATTTCAGCTGCGCTACAACATGTTTAAGAAAATCAACGACGAGTCCTTAGCAAGAGCAACCCAGTCTTTCATTGACGAAATGATTCCAGATTTGGGGTTCAATGTCGGTGGTGAAAGTGATCAAAATAGAGGGCAAGTGCGCGCCATGTTTGAAAGCCTGGCAGTTAGTCATGCGCTTTAATTTAAGAACGAACATTTGTAATTCGAGGAATGTATTTTACAGATAGAGTTTTCATTAACCTTTGCCCGCAAAAACATGGTTTTCAAACTGCTGTGTATTTATTTATTTATTTTCAGTGCGAACTATAAGGGGATCTTCTGACCCCCCCCCCCCCCCCACAAAAAANATTCGTATGTGTTTTTGTTAGCGGTTAACCTTATTCCCTCAAATGTGTAGCCCATATCGAAAAGAAACGTTATGTGCGGGGACAAAAGTACAAAATAACATTATCCAACTGATGGAGTGGTTTGTATAAGGAAATATAATACATTTTCCATAGCATGCTTTTTCGGGAAGTATTATAATCAAAATTATGACTTGCATTTCATGTGTAAATATAATTTACAAATCAAGAAAAAAAATGCATGTGTAAAACGGGTAAAAGATTAGGTACATACTGGGTACATTTACCAGCTCTTATGAAAGAATATTGATTGTGGTCTACTGCTACAAAAGTGTTGAATTCTTTTTAGATGTTATAAATACTTATTTCCAATTGTGGGTACAATGCTGCCAGGATTTCCTTAGAATTACATATTTCAGCTGCGCTACAATATGTTTCAGAAAATCAACGACGAGTCCTTAGCAAGATCAACCCAGTCTTTCATTTTCGAAATGATTCCAGATTTGGGGTTTAATTTCGGTGGTGAAAGTGATTGAACTAGATTGCAAGTGCGTGACATGTTTGAAAGCCTGGCAGTTAGTCATGCGATGTAATTTAAGAACGAACATTTGCAATTCGAGAAATGTATTTTACAGCTAGAGTTTTCATAAACCTTTGCCCGCAAAAAAAATAGTTTTTAAACAACTGTGTGTTTATGTTCAGTGCGAAATATAAAGAGATCTTCTGCCCCCTTCCCCCCCCCAAACAAAATGGCTTTTATTCTTATGTGTTTTTGTTAGCGGTACACTTTATTCCCTCAAATATGTAGCCCATATCGAAAGTAACGTTATGTACGGGGAAAAAGTACAAAATAACATAATCAAACTGATGGAGTAGTTTGAGTTTTAATATGGAAATATTTAAATACATTTTCCATAGCATGCTTTTTCGGGAAGTATTATAATTAAAATTATGACGGTTTTAATCAATAGTATTTTTTATGTGGTAATAACGTAGTTTTTGTTGTTGTTTTTTCTCTTGTATTATGTATTTTATTTTTACAATTGTCATAGTCGGAGAATTTCGAAGTTTTCGGTATATGCGTTAATATAATTTACAAATAAAGAAACATTGCATGAGTAAAACGTATAAAAGATTAGGTACAAACTGGATACATTTACCAGCTTTTAAATGAGAATGTCGATTTTAGTTTAAGGTATAGGCGTGTTGAATTCTATTCGGATGTTATAAATTCTTATTTCATTAAAAACATTCCATTAAAAACATTCTCTTTTTTTGTTATTATGAAACGAACAATTTGCTGAATTGTAACCTTATTCTTTTTTTCAGCACGCAAATTCTCCGTAATACACCTCTTAGACGAATAGTCAGTATTTCAACTCACAACTGCTACCAATTCTGACAAGAGTAGATAATAATAGTATATTCTAATATTTGAAGCACGCTTTTCTTATATAACACCATGACAACTATTCAGATCAATTCGTTTTTATCAGATTTCATAAGAATCGAAAGAGGTTGTCGTCAAGGTGACCCAATCAGCTCGTATATTTTTTATTTGAAGTGCAGACATTTTGGCTATTCTAATTCGAAACACACACAAAAATGAAGGTATAAAAATAGAAAATGTTGAATACAAGATATCTCAATTTGCAGAGGACACCACTCTTTTGTTAGATGGCTTTGACATCTTTCTTAACACTTCTATGCAATTATTAAATAATTTTGCCCAAGAGTCCGGATTGAAAATAAACTGCGACAAAACAAATCTGATATGGATAGGTTTAAACAAATATAGCACTCACTCAGTTAAAACTAAGTACAAACTTCACTGGGGCACAACACATTTTAAAGTGTTAGGCATCATATTTGATGTAGATTTAGAAAAAATGGCAGAGTTAAATTTTCTAAATAAGATAGCAAGTTTACAAAGTATAATAAGTTTCGGAAAAGAAGATATCGTACACCATTAGGTAAAATAACCATAGTAAAAACCTTGTTGCTTCCCCTTTTTGCACACTTATGTGTTGCTCTTCCTAGCCCATGATCAAGTATATTGAAACAAATTAAAAATTGTTTTAACAACTTCATATGGAATGGACCTATACAACATTAAGCATAATGGTCCCGTTTCATAAACGTTCGTACGCACGTTTTCTTACGTTAGTTTACTTACGAAGTTCGTAAGAAAATCCGAGCGTTTCACAAAAAAATACTTACGCAACCACCTGCTACGAATTCGTAAGTTCCAACGTTAAAGTTACGCATGGTCTATGGTTGTCGTAGCGTTCGCAAATATGGCCGCCTTAGCGATTTCACGTCTTCACAAATTTTACAAAATAAAAAAAAACACGATTTTAAGCGCATTTTCGACAAATGAAGCGTGACTTTTCTCTTGAAAATGACAAAATCGGTAAATTGTGGCACATTTTTCTTTATGAAGTACATTATAGAGCACAGTTGTTTCCCTTGTTTGCGAAATCGCGACGAGAAAAGAAGGTCAAAATACATGTAAACAAAGTTAAATGGATGGTTTATGTTAAATTTACTCTGGCCATGCTTTGTATTACAGGATAAGTATTTTGTAAATACAGAAGAGAAGATCGTTACAGAAGTAAATTTCATATGAACGTTTAGTTAGATCTGTAATGTGTCTACCGTTTCTTCGGGATATACATATAATGGCTTTTCCTCGGGCTTTCCTTAGCCGTGTGATTTGATAAACAAATAATATAAATTTCCTCTATACAACCTGGTTTTGTCTGCCCTGTGCGACTGGGATCGATTTGATCACTTGGGTGACTCGGGTCACCTCGGGTATCTTGAGTGACTTGGGTCACCTAGGGTGTCTTGGGTGACTTGGGTCACCTAGGGTATCTTGGGTGACTTGGGTCACCTAGGGTGTCTTGGGTGACTTGGGTTGACTTGGGTCGACTTGGGTTGTCTTGGGTTGACTTGGGTCGACTTGGGTTGACTTGGGTTGACTNACCCGGACAAAGGTATGAGTCTCTGTTGAAGCTACCCAGCAAGCTATGGTGTAATGCGCAAAGTTGCTTGGGTCACTCCCACTTAAAAGACATCCAAAGTCCCAGATAATTCCAATAGTATACGGTCTTAAATTGCCGCAGCTCACTCAACGATGTGCTCTGATCGGCAATCGAACGCAGACTGACTGCTCCTTCTTCTTCATTTTTTTTATCGAGTGCACCGGGATTGTCTCCCATATGGCCATCGCCCCCAGAAAGACGTGTGAGTTTGTTACGGGGGATAGTGCAAGATACAGGAGACAACCCGTTCCAGAGGTGACCCTGGGTCTTTTTAGTGCCTGGTGTATAGCACCTAGTACACTGCACCTCGGTTTAACGTCTCATTCAAAGACGAGTTAGAAGGTTAGGTGCAGCGGGGGACCGAACCAGCGATCTCTGGATTGTGAAGCCAGTGTGTTACCACTAGACCACGGATCCGCTACACTGACTGCTCCCAGTAAAGCAGCGCTTTATATACTGATGGTACACGTGACCACCTTGTTAAAAACATAACCCTACTTTTTCATATAAACACAACCCTACCGTTTCAAGCAGTAATTATAGTATACTACTTCTACATTCGGCAGTACATATTGTGCATGTTTATAACCGACTTGTATTATAAGATTATCAAATTATATACACGAAAATACAATGATCAATTTACAATTCAAACAATATTTGCGTGGAACTAACCGAAAAGTTAAAGACTTGCAAACGGGAAACGTACTTTCGTTTTGATGTAAACGCTATGAATGAACTCAAGGAATAGTGAACCTAAAGGATAAAAAACCGGCCAAAATCGTCACAGATCTATGTCAAACTGGAATGTATGCACGGCCGGTAATCACGGGCGCCACCTCTTTTTTTTGCGATGCATTTATAAATGAGCCAATGCAACTTCCGAGGTGGCGCTCAGGACCGGATGTTTTGAAATTGTACGTATAATTTTGCAGGGTGAGTATGTTTTATATGTTTTGTCAACATATTTCGCATTAGTTTAAAAATCGGGCAATGTAGTGCGATTCAGCGTCATTCATCCACAAAAGTACAGAAACATACAATACCAACCAATTAGGAAACGCGAGGACATTTATAAGTTGTGGCATGTTGAAGTTTAGAAAGCAAATCGATGTATTTTGCCTGTGTGACGAGCACATTTCCAGCAATTTTAATCGGTAATGACATCAAACCAATGATTTGAACATGTACAAGTTGTTGCATGCACACACAAATTGGCTTCTTGCCGATCTAATGGATAATTTAACGTTTTTTCCAAAAGAGATGGCGCTAATGCCTAGGAGATGGCGCTAAGGGCAGGACGTGGCGCCAATGCACGATATATGAATTAACAGTCGTATGACAACAACNAAATATACATATCTATACAGAACATATACACATTCTTTAAAGAACAATTTGTAATTAATCAAATATAAAAGAAAACAACTTAATTAAAAGTCAGCATTAACTTATATTTAATAATAATGCAGAAGACAATGGCATGTTTATTGAATCAACCACTTTTGACACTAACGACTTTATAGAGTGTAGCAAAATCAAAGAGTTTCCTTCTAGGATTGAATTTTCTGGAAGGTTATCTTTGATTCTGTTCAATGCGTCACTGAATTATTATAAATGGAACGTCCAAAACAGGAGAAGAAAAACAAAGGTTTTCCCTTTGTAAATAAGGTTATATTTTTTTTCGGCGTAGCTGTATAACCCAACTTTTCACCTTTACCTGACCTTTGTAAGTGTCCAATAAAATTCAAATAAAATTTCCCGCGGCTAGATACGATGAAAACACTTCGTTCAGTCCATTGGCTGATTTGAGCATAATCCTCCAGAACATTGGAAACATGACCGCGTTATTGTAGTATAGCATCTAACACTGTTTTACTGCGTGTTGAGCATGAAACAATTTTATTTCTAATGAAAATGCTTGATGAATATAACAATTTTACACTCAATTATTGACATCAATACAAATTTGTGTGCCCCTTTATATTCAGAGGATTGTCGGCGCCAGAGCCTTTGTACTTAAAGGCTATGTTCTCATATTGAGTAATTACTGCCATATTGCTGTCTGTGTACTAGTATATTTTAGTTCATAAAAGAATCGTTTTTTCCCTATCCTGATATTCGTTTTGGCCAAACCATTTCTAATTGTTTTTGAAATTGAACATTTAACATGTGAAAGTATAAAGTTTTAAACAAGCCGTCGTTCCAGAAGTTGAATCGTTCACCTCACTTTAATGCATTACATTCCAACCTGCAAGGTATCAGGGTCAGTTCGCGGTCAGTAAACGGATCGTTTTATAATATAGAGGCTATCGCGTTAACAAGGTCAGGGAAGTATATTAGAATAATACTTCACTGACTATGTTAAATGGAATGGTGACCTGGAATTGTATCTAGACCAGAATAATGTCAATGAAGATATTCGGCGATATAATAATGGTATGTCAATCATAGATTCTTAATGTGTTTTCAACAATATCATGATAAATATTATTTTTTATTAATTTAACAAGCATTATTCCACCATTCTGACCAATTTATTAAGCATGAGCGCGATTATTCCCGATACTGTTAATAATCGAATCAAATAGCAATGCCCGACACACCACTTAAATAGGTTTGTTCATAGAACGCGCGTATACATATTTAAAATATGTACGGATACTTCGCGTGTTGCCGGTTGACTTATATGTTTTTATTTCACTTCAATTCTTCTTTTGTCTTTCTGTTTTGTATCTATAGATATATGATACGCACTATGTAATAATGTAAAATAAGCCGCAAAAACTCCGCATAACATCCCTTTCTGCGTGTGATGCAGCTTAGAACTGCATGGAAAAAGACATCCACTATCTTTGATCTCATTCATTAAACTTCACCAACTCCAACCACAATCAACGCCGTATATCTTTTTTTAAAGAATATTCTTGTTTAATTTCATTTACAGAATCGTATGGTTTGGGAAGTATTAAATGTTTGGATCTGGATACATAGAAGATACCAAATCTGGCTTTTACTTGACTGTGGACAGCTCTTGAGTCTGTTTTCTTGGTAGAACCAGTACATGGTGTCTTTGGAGGCGATCTAAAGAATGCTCCCACCGTGGGGATGGAACCCATGACCTCCCGGTCGATAGGCGGACACCATATCCACTACGCCACGGCGACTTTATAGAAAATGTATGGCAAAAGTTCTCTGCAGATTGTATTCAGTGGTGGTAGATCCAAATTATGATATCAGAACTCAACATCTTTTTACCATATTTATCAAGGCTTGAAAATCATCATGTTTCAAATGAACAACAATAATAGATTTTAAGTTATTAGTTGTATCTAAGCGGAAACAAACTTTTCTTGATTTTCGGTGATAATTTACATTGTTCCATGAAAGTTCAGTTGTGTTTTATTCAGATCAACTTTTTTGCCAAATGCAATTATCTTGAAGAAGGTAAATATATGATATGTTTTGTTCCCTATTAAAATGGACCTTTAGTTAACATGCATAGATTGCTTTACCAACATCCAACTGAAATATTTTTGGAAATGGTAATTATTTTCAGAAAAAAATAAAAACTACTAAATTCAGTTTATAACAAAACAATCTCTTTAACTATGACATGTGTATTTATATTGTTTTATAACTTATGACATAATTGAAAAGTACATCCATGTGAATATTTTGAGTTAATTTGGTGTAGAAAAATAACAATGGCATCATTTAAATAATTTGGTTGCAATGGAAGCAAATGTACTACACAACACAAAATAGTATATTTTCATATGTTATTATTTCTATTTGAACACGTAAATGCATTTTAAACTTACACAAATTACATTTACTTATAATAAGTAAGGCATTATAAAAAAGTAATTAAATGGTATAAAACATAAAAATCTCAGAATTGATTTTCACAAAATTGAGATACAATAAAGAGGGCTTTGCACGTTTTACGTCCTTATTGTTTAACAATTACTTACCCGTCATCTCATTTACTATTGAAATGGTATTAGGCATTCCATTAATCACAAAACCAACCATTTTCCAATTTTCAGTCACAGATACAAAATAAAATAAAAAATACTGTAAATCAAGGAGCAAAATGCCACTAATGATGTAGACTCAAACTGAAAATACAGATTTTTTATGAGTAATCATCATGTGTAATGGATACAATTATAAAGAGTAATAATTGCATAATTTTTAATGATTCTGTTCTTTCTGTTAATTTTGTTATTTCACATGGATCACATATATCACGTATAAAATGAATGCTTAAATATCATATTCAGGATGGCCGAGTGGTAAAGGTAGAATAATTTAAGGACTCCCATGGATACTAATATTTTTTCTGGTGTTTTTATCTCTTCTAAAATTCTATTTTGAGGTTAAAATCTAGCAATTAAAGGCTTCTACTGACATACTTTAAAAAAAAATGCCTAAATCGGTGAACAATTCCCTTAAAGGTTAAAACCCTTTGGATGTCAGCCTTTAAGTTATTATGATTACCATTACAATCAACATAAAAAAACATAGTTTAGGTATTAAATAGGTCAAACACTTAATTAAATGCATCACTTAAACACTAATTTATCTTAAGTTTATACAATAATTTCTATAATAAAACTGTGTTTGTGTTTAATAATAATAATTCTTAATTATTTTAGTTTTACACTTTAAATAAAATTCCAGCATGTACATTAACATGTTTTTTAATTATAATAATTCAGGTTTGAATTTCAATTGTAAGCATAAATATTTACAGATGTTCTCCATTAAAACAGTACATGGTGATCTTAATCTCCAACCAGCTGTAGCGCTTTATGTCCACATAGTGAAGAGACGTACACAGTTACAGCAAATCCTTTGACTGATACCACATCAACATTTCTGTAAATAAAAATTGAACATAAAAAAGTACCAGCGCAAAAATGTAATCCTACTTATGTATCTTAAAATAATTTGGAATAACACAAAACTGACAGTCATGGTTGAAACTCTATTGGATGGTAATCATCAAGATACACCAAACTTTAGCATGTACAAGTTTCTTTATTTATTAAGATATGTTATATAATCTTTGTCTTTGTCCCTACACATCCAAATTCTTAATTAAAACTTCTAAATAAAATTATCATAACATTCAAACTAAAAATAATGTTAATTTTTGTACTTTTGAAGTGTTCCGATGCATATGTTTTAGTAAAACCAAAGTTACAAAGAATCATTTAAAGGGGTAAGAATAATAACAAAGAATCATTTAAAGGGGTAAGAATAATAACAATCACTATATGCAAAACCAAATTTACAAAGAATCATTCAAAGGGGTAAGAATTATAATAGTCACTATATGCAAAACATAAGTTCTTACAAGCAATTGAAAAATCTGTTTCCAAAGTGATCATCACTTCTTTCACCCAGGATGCATCTGTGCAAGTAGTCGGGTCCTTTCCCTGGTGATTCATATAATTCATGAAGTATCTGTTCACCTAAAACACAAACTGCCTTAATAACAAATATCCAAAATTAAATTCAAACACGGTATTAAATTACACAAAAATGACTGTTGCTTATTTGATCATGCATGATTTTATGAAGAAAATAATATTGTTTTACTCAAATAATTAGATTTGTTATTTTGTTGTTGTTTTTTTGCAGAATTGTAGTAAATTAATCCACATATGAAATATAAAAATCTAACTTTTTACAAAATTATTTTTTTAATCAGAAATTATGTCTTACCAAAGCAGAATTAAACTATTATTGAATTTAATTTATTATTCAATTTGTCCAAATTACAACACACATTTTAGTAAATTACAGCTTATCTTAAGACGATTTTGTCGGTTGTTTATTCTTATCTCAACAAGGGACTGTACAATATTAAATAGAAATTTAAACATTACATAAAACGATGTTAATGATTTTTTTTATTCATGTTACATGTAAGTTTTGACAAAAATAGCTCAAACTTACACATATCTTTAATAATATTACAATCTGGCATATAAACAAAGTAAGTATTAAACCTTTAATGCAATACCACCTCATTTTAAAACAATAACACACCTTAAAATTTAGCCAGTATTAAAATTAATTTACCTTCCAAAACAAAACATTTGTTGTCAATGTTAAACTTAAAGGGACTTGTTCAGACTTTATCAAAATGAGAATGTTTCAACTTTTTGTCACAGATTCAAGAGTTAAAATGAACAATATACATCAGTGTGCGAAATAACACTCATGCCCCAGACTTTTACTGTAAATACACTTTCGTTTACGAAAATTCATTGTTAAAACTTGATAAAATTATCAAGCGTCTCTGACGCGAAATGATTTAAAAATTTTGATTTCTTGTGTTATCGTTATATTTTGTGGATGGTTTTACAAAGTAAAAAAATAAATGGCAACCGATGTGAAAACGGTTGGTCAGGTCCGCACATACCGGTAATGTAGTCGTAAAGACTCAATGACAACCTCATAAACTCTGAACTACACAAACACACACGAGAAGACGGATTGCTGAGTGGTTTCGGCGCTTGGCTTTTACTCCATGGGTCAGTGGTTCGAGCCCTGGTGTGGTTAACTTTTTTTTTCTCTTTGTTCTCTTTTTCTACTTTGATTCTTGTTTTTATATTGGAGCTTTTTAGTTCTAATGTTTATATTTATCAATTTAAAGCATTTAATGACAAACTTCAAAACATGCCAAAATTTGTGAACAAGTCCCTTTAATAGGACCTGTTCACGTTTTGGTAAATTTACAAAAGTGAAAAAATAGTTTAAGATCTGCAAATTTTCGTTGTAGTTATAATATTTGCCAGCAAACAGTAAAACTGAACATTACCATTCTTTAGAATATCCATTATATGCATCATTTGACGATTTAAAAATCTGAAAATTATAAAGCGTTACAAACACGAAACGATTTAATTATTTGGAGAGTTCTGATGTTATCGTTATATTTTGTGACATTACGAATATTGCTTATATAAAGTATAAATAGTACACCTGAGCGTACTATATCAGTACGGACGGCCGAGTGTTTGGTGCTAGACTTTCACTCCAGGTGTCATTGGTTCGAGCCCCGGTGTGGATTACATTTGTTTTCTTTCTTTAATTTATTTTTGGTTTATACTGAAGCTATTTAGTTCCGATGTTTACATTAATCAATTAAAAGCATTTAATGACAAACTTCAAAAAATGCCAAAATATTTGAACAAGTCCCTTTAACAAAGGCGATTTTTTATCATGGTGTCATGTAGATTCATCATCTTACCTGATGCGGAATACCATCTCCTTAATGAAGAAATCCTCCATGTCAATCAATAGCAGTTTGTTCCATTGTAAATCAGGGTAAATCTATCCAACTTTGACAGTAACTTTCAACATCGTATTGCTACCAGTGCTCCAGCTAGGATTTGAAAAGGGCAGGGGGGGGGGGCTTTTTTGTCAAAAGGGCATTTTCAAGCGCGGTATTTTTTCAAAAGGGCACTTTTCGAGCCCGCGGTCGTATCCGGAATGCTCCAATCATGTTGCTTATTAATTTTTTATATTTCAATATTAATAATTCTTAGAATATAAATTATAATATGTCTCAAAATTATTTTAATTTTATTTTTAATAAAAGGGCAGGGTGGGGCCTAGGAAGGGCAGGGGGAGCTCCGGAATGGCAGGGGGAGCCCCCTTCCATTTATGACTTGCTGGAGCACTGGCTACTCTACGCTCTTTTAACCCCATTAGGGTTTTTCAATTTCAACAACAAAGCAATTGTTACACTCAACCAACTTTAAAATCTTTGTGTTCATTATAAACGATAACTTTGCGAGGGGTCAGTGCCTTTTTCGTCTGAACTAGTTACCAAGATCACAAGTGATATATGTTTTAGTTCACCTGAATGAATTTTAACTAATCAAGT
This sequence comes from Dreissena rostriformis, assembly GCA_007657795.1. Lineage (NCBI taxonomy): Eukaryota > Metazoa > Mollusca > Bivalvia > Myida > Dreissenidae > Dreissena > Dreissena rostriformis. The sequence continues at coordinate 110,466 of VMBQ01002731.1, forward strand.
GCAGCTATTTAACGTCACACAAAAACACGTTTAGCGTCATAACACGTCGACCTCATTTGAAAGCATTTCTGCTTACGACTTCACATTTATTTTTTTTTAAAGAGAAAAATAATTGTTTACATAACAATTAGTTGTATTGCTGTTCTACTAGTTTTCGTAGTGTTTATTATAATCTGACAGATGGCGCCAAATTATAGTTTAACGTCTTTTCAAACCTTCAATTAAAGAGCGTAGACTGCTTTAACGTTCGTAAGATTCGTAAGAATTCTTTTTTCTGCGAACGTGTTTATGAAACGTTCGTAGGAATTGGCGTAAGAACGTTCGTGCGTAAAAATCGCAGAATTCTTACGAAAAACTTATGAATTGTTTATGAAACGGGCCCAATATACTTATAAAATCTTATGAAGATTGGGGGCTTAATATGATTGATGTTTACTCATTTGAAAAAGGTATGAAGATAACATGGATAAAGAAATTAGTAACATGTACAGGAAAATGTTTTCAACTTGGGTATTCACTGTTCAATGTTAAAACAATGATTAAAATGGGAAATGTATATCGACACAATTGTTAAACATTTAACTAATTGTTTTAGAAGGATGTGCTTATATATTATGGAACCTATGCAAATAAAATCAAAATAAGTAAACCTGATGATATACTTGACATGTCACTTTTTTATAACAGCAACTTAAAGATTGGTTATAATTGTATTTATGATAAAAATATGTATGAACGTGGTATATGATATATAAGAGACATTGTCTGGATGCCTTTTTACATAAGTTGGAAATGTGTACTATGTACTATGTGAACATAATAAAATTATAACTGATCAACAGGAAGTATGTAACATATTCAATGACTTTTTTGTTTATGTGGCTCAAAATATTGGAAATAACTCAGTATCAGTAGATGAACACCATCCCAGCATAGTCTCAATTAAATAAACAAACACTATTGAATCTGAATTTAGTTTTCAACCCGTACAGGATTCTTTTGTCAAGAAACAAATTGATAATTTGAATTGTAAAAAAGCCACTGGTGCTGATGGTTTATCACCAAAATTACTTAAACTCTCAAAAGATACTATATCAACAAGTATTACATCCCTAATTAATAAATCCTTTGAAAACTCAGTATTTCCAGATAAATTAAAAATAGCTCAAGTAACACCTTTACACAAGAAAAATAGTACACTTGAGAAAGGAAACTATCGCCCGGTCAGCATCCTTCCCACAATATCAAAAATCTTTGAAAGGGCTATAAATACTCAACTAACTAAATTTTTTGACCAGCATTTCAATACTTATCTATCTGCATTTAGACCTGGATATGGCTGCCAGACAACTTTACTGAAAATAATCGAAGACTGGAAAAGGGCGTTAGATGAAAACAAATATGTTGCCTCAGTTTTAATGGACCTGTCCAAAGCGTTCGACTGTCTGCCTCATGATCTCCTCTCCCTAAAACTAAAGTATTATGGTGTATCTGAAAAATCTTTACAATTAATCAATAGTTACTTGAGTGAAAGAAAACAATGTATTAAAATAGGTCAATTTAAAAGTGACTTTCAAGAAATTTATAAAGGTGTACCCCAAGGCTCAATATTAGGTCCCGTCCTTTTTAATATATTCATCAATGACATTTTTCATTTTGTTCAAGAGAGTAGTCTGTACAATTATGCTGATGATAATACCTTATCTTTTGCACATCATAATCTAGATATAGTTAAATCTACCTTAGAAAATGACAGTTTATCCTTAATAAAATGGTTCTCAGACAATAAAATGCAAGCTAATCCTGATAAATTTCAGGCAATCGCAATAGGGTCTAAAACTCACAAAGCTAATATCTCTTTTGACTTGTCAGGAAACAAAATAAACTGTGAGGATGAGGTTCTCTTATTAGGGGTTACATTAGATTTTAAACTAAATTTTGACAAACACATTTCCAACTTATGTAAAAAGGCATCCAGACAATTAAATGTTCTAAAGCGTATAGGTAGGAATCTTTGTAAACTTGGCAAACTTAATATATATTACTCATTCATTCTCTCAAACTTCAATTTCTGCCCATTAACATGGCATTTCTGTGGAGAAATAAAAACTCAAAAAATAGAAAACATACAGAAAAGAGCTCTAAGGTTTATTTATAATGACTATAAGTCTGATTATGAAGGGTTGCTTAGCAAATCGAAACTGCCAAGCTTAAAAATAAGAAAACTAAGACAATTGGCTATTGAAACCTACAAAATAATTAATAATCAGACACCAACATATCTTCATGATCTTATTAAAATTAAAAATAACTCTTACTCTTTTAGGTACACTAATACAGCTGAAATCCCACGGGTAAGAAGTACCAGTTATGGTCTTAAGTCTTTCCGTTCCGCAGCCCCCAGGCTCTGGAACTCGTTACCCCAGCACTTCAGGGATGTGACGGGACTTAACCAGTTCCGAAGTCTGAAAGGCTCGTGGGACGGAGAGGATTGCAGATGTTCTTGCTGTTGTACCTAGTATGGCTAGTATTATTGTTCTTGTTATTTGCTTTTGACAGTTTTACCCTCAGTTGCTATTTTCAGCATGTTATATTATTTTGTGCACGAAATTTTTGTTTGTTACATATTAATGGCAGTTGCCTAGTGTACTTTCTTTTCATCAGATTTTTAATATAACTTTATGTACCATTTGAAATAACTCATTATGCTTGTGTTTTTCTGAGGTTGCTGCTGAACAGTTTCTTTCAAATCTGATTTGGGGGGATAATTGTTTTCTTTTTTATCTGTCACACTTTAGTGTCCATATTCATTGTCAGACTTTTACCCTTTTTTTCTTTTCTTTTAGCAGCTCTTAGACCAAGGTCAAGATCAGCAACTGCAGCACAATTTTTATTCTTATAAGTTATCTTTAATTTTTTTTTAATAATGCTATGATCTTAACTGTCTAAATATTATAGTTGTATATCACATGCCATAGTTCTTTCGTTTTTAACATGTTAAAAAATCATGTTTATTGTATTCAGGTTAATTAATTTATTTATTTATTATAATTGATCTCAACTCAAGGACGATAATCTTTGTTGATAAATTTCATGTAATGTTCAATTGTATATTTGTTATATGTATGTTGTTATATTATTTCGGTCAATAGCGATACATCGCTAATGTTATACTTGTTATGTACAAACCGACTTGAAATAAAATTTGTATTTTGTATTTGGTATTTGTACATATTATGTACCTGGAAAATTCAAGTCTATGCAAGAAATTGAAGCTTGTACAGGTAAACATTTCTTTTTATGAAGGTATAAAAAGATCTGTAGCAGGGTTCATAAAAAACTCAGGTTTTGAATCTGTAAAAACAAAAACCAATAATGGAGCTCACATTTCATGTTACCTTAATTTGGTTGTTTTTACCCAGAAGCAATATAAACTAATTTTGGAAAGTCTTATTCAAATACTGAAAAACCTACAAGTGAAACTAAATGGAATGGAATATTTAGTAATATAGACTGGAAGTATTTGCATAGTTTTGTTTTTTTTAATATCCAGAGATACTTATATATTAATGTTACATACTATAATATACTTGTAATCTAAGGAACTAAAACTCTGCTATATAAAATGAAAATTGTTGATGATAATAAATGCACATTTTGTTATAAACATGAGGAAACTAACTCAGCTCGTCTGTGGTTGTGAGCACATCCAAACAATTGTTTAACACGATACAAATGTATTGAATATAAATAATGTTAATATGCCTCTACTCTCTTGCCAGGACATGATTCTTGAAATGTGTATAGAAAAAAATGAATCCTATCAATATTGCTCCTTGAAATTAAAAGGTATATTTTTATGTGTAAACAAACAAACAAAATCCCAAATGTTTCAGGACTTAAGAGAATTCTACTTTTATTATGGGAAATCCAAAAACAGACGACTCACCAAAATAATATATTACCAAATTGGTCAGTTGTAAGAATATTCGTAGAATGAACCCAATCCAATATAATTCATTGTTACAAACTATGTACTACTAAATATACAATTAAAGTACCCAGGGGCCACGCCACGCACCTTTTTTCTCTCCTTTTTTTTGTAATTTTTATCACATTTGTATTATAGCAATATTATTATTTATTAACATACAAGATTGTTATAAATGATATGTGTTATGTGTGCATATAATTTTATTATAATACAATGAATTATTGTAGTATGATTTTTACAATGTCTATAGATCTATATCCATAGTAAACATAATGTATGTGTACGTCTCTCTGAAAATATTAACCCATAGTTGTGCTACTAACACATATTCGTATGTACGGTATGGAGCAGGCGGGCCTCGACCTGCACATACCTATGTACGAGGTAAATAAAGTCTCTTTTCTAAAAAAAAAAATATCAAAATATTTGAAGCTTGCTCATTTATTTCATTATTTGAGTAACGTTACACACTGCTCTCCGAGTCAACCATAACACTCGCCAAGGAAAAGTAAGAAAAGGGCATCACTATGGAAAGCCAAAAACTGCTTTTTGTTGAGAGAAACTGATATGTTTGGTAAGTTGACATTATTTTGGGTCAACTTAACATAATGTTGGGTTAAGTTGACATTATGTTGGGTTAAGTTAACATTGTGTTGGGTTGAAGTAACATTATGTTGGGTCAAGTTTACATTATGTTGGGTTAAATTAACATAATGTTGGGTTAAGTTGACAGGATGTTGGGTTAAGTTGGCATTATGTTAGTATTATTCGCATATTTATTCAATGATCGTCACGCGTCACGACATATTTTCCATAGGCTGCAATAATTATAGCATAATATAACCACCAGTAAATACATCTTAGCTATGATCACCCAATTGCAACACGTGGTGTGTTGTAATTCATGCCACGATAAACCGTTTTGCAATTTCGTTCCATTTGTTGTTGTTACCGGTGCATGGATAAACTCATACACCGTTTACTTTAAACAATGGTTGTTGTTGTTATTTCCGTTAAAGCTCACAAAGAACTGATTTAACCCCTACGCATCTTAACTTCCGGCCGTATGTTATTCGAAAACAAAGTATGACAAACAAATAGTATTTCTTGAACATTAACTAACACACCAAATCATAAATAACCATTGATAAACAAATGAACACATTTATAGCATACATTCCCTTAGACCTTGATTTATACGAGGTATCTACGAGAATCGTATAACAGTCAAACAATTTTAATCTACCGTAACTATGATTATTACATTAGCGTAACTGTTTACAAAAACTTTCTTTATTGAATGTTTTATAAACACTAACTATTTGATCTGAACACAAAAATCTAAGAACATGATTGTAAAAGATGACTTACGAAGCTTTATCATGTACAATACATTTTTCTCTGAACGTATTTACAATCGGTTCAATAATAATCACTTCCTCTAAAATACATAAACCACTAAGTGCTATCATACAACTATATAACCCCGAAACATATGTGCATAGATATTTTCGCTTTAATACCCACGAACGCATTAACTGAGGTAGGATATAACAGGGTATTTCAGATTGTCTTTTCCGTTCAGTTCATTCAGCTCGATGACGACAACACATGAAAGCACTTCCGCTTTGGCAGCCTCCATTAAATCACATGCAGCTTTCATGGTACCTATCGAGTATATACACATCATTGTTAGAGCAAACTTGGTTAGCCTAGACGATAAACAGTTTTTTTCCGAATAAAACAAAGTTAAAAAAGACAGTTTATGAGCGTAAAATCATCATGTTATCATGGAATTATACAGATCTACACAAAAAACCTCATAAACACAGGAAGAACGTTTGACTGACCTGAAATATAGAATAACAGATAGGATATCCTTGAAATACTGCTGGGTAAAATAAATGAGAGTTCTCGAATGCCACCACAACATTTGAAATAAACATAAGAACATGTCAAACATGTAAAAAATTAAATTAATTAGTATGCATCCTACAAAACAATTAAAAACGAAAAGTAGGTCCGCATTCCAGTTAAAGTTTTTTAAGCATTTGCATGTACTCTCATAAAATACCCACATTTAATACTCTCATACAATACTCTTATACAATACCCTCATATAATGTTCTCATACAATACTCTCATACAATACTCTCATACAATACTCTCATAGCATACTCTCATATAATAATCTCATACCAAACTCTCATACAATATTTCAATACAATACTCTCATACCATATTCTCATATAATACTCTCATATAATACTCTCATGCAATACTATCATATAATACTCTCATACAATACTCTCATTAAATACTCTCATATAAATACTCTCATATAATACTCTCATATTATACTCTCATATAATACTGTTATACAATACCCTCATGCAATACTCTCATACAATACTCTCTTACAATACTCTCATACAATTCTCTCATATAATACTCTCATGCAATACTCTCATATAATACTGTTATACAATACCCTCATGCAATACTCTCATATAATACTCTCACATATTACTCTAATTCAATACTCTCATATAATACTCTCATACCATATTCTCATATAATACTCTCATACAATACTCTCATATAATACTCTCATGCAATACTCTCATATAATACTCTCACATATTACACTAATATAATACTCTCATATAATACTCTCATACCATATTCTCATATAATTCTCTCACGCAATACTCTCATATAATACTCTCATACAATACTCTCTTACAATACTCTCATATAATATTCTCATACAATACTCTCATGCAATACTCTCATATAATTTTCTCATATAATACTCTCATAAATTCTCTCATACAATACTCTCATATAATACTCTCATATACTACTCTCATACAATACTCTCATATAATACTCTCATACAATACTCTCATATAAAACTCTCATGCAATACTCCCATATAATACTCTCATACAATACTCTCATACACTACTCTCAATACAATACTCTCTTACAATACTCTCATGCAATACTCCCATATAATACTCTCATACAATACTCTCATACAATTCTCTCATACAATACCCTCTTACAATACTCTCATACAATACTCTCATATAGTTCTCTTTTTCAATACTCTCATATAATACTCTCGTACAATATTCTCATACAATACTCTCATACAATACTCTTATACAATACTCTCATGCAATACTCTCATACTATACTCTCTTACAATACTCTAAAACGATACTCTTATACAATACTCTCATACAATTCTCTCATATAATACTCTCATACAATACTCTCATAAAATTCTATCGTCGAATACTCTCATGTAATACTTTCATACAATACTCTCATATATAACACTCTCATATATAATACTCTCATATAATACTCTAATACAATACTCTCATATATAATACCCCCATATAATACTCTCATATAATACTCTCATATTATACTCTCATATAATACTCTCACATATTACTCTCATATAATACTCACATATAATACTCTCATATAAAACTCTCATACGATACTCTCATATAATACTCTCGTATAATTCTCCAATCCAATACTCTCATATAATTTCCTCATCGAACACTCTCATATAATACTCTCATAGAACACTCTCATATAATCCTCTCAAACGAAACAATGATTACCGCCAGTCGCCAGAAGATCGTCTATTATGACCACTTTCTGCCCAGGTCGAATGGAATTCTTTTGTATTTCGCACGAATCCTAAACAAACAAAATATGTTAAGACTTATTCATCGTTTTTATAATCATCTACGTATATGGATACACACAAAAATTCATTGTGCGGCATTACGTAACGTTAACATTGAGTATACAATAGTTATGCTCGAATAACTCCTAAGGGGTAATACTGGTCCGGTTTAATACACAAGTTAATCGTGCAGAAACCCATACCCACCCAATTATAGTTTGTTTGAGGGCTCATAGTAAATCGACTGGAGCATGCAGTCGTTCTCTTCTTTATCAAATATAAATAAATCCGCTATTGGTCAACTCAATCATTTTCTGACCTGTATCAACAGGACTGTTTCTATATGACCCGCGTCATGCAAAAATGGGTGTTATGTCATAATTGGCCAGCGTAGCTCAAGACCAGCCTGCGCATTTTCATAGACTGATCATGAGCTACGCTGTCCGATAATTAGACCGCCTAACCTTGCGTGACTTAATAGCGGACCGGGTAGCTGCTGACCAGGCTGACATAAGACCCATTTTCGCGAGACGCGGCTCAAATGTAAGACTAACACTTAAACTATTCTTAAATGTGAAATTCCTTAAAGTGTTTTTTTCTTGACCCGAGTTTGTCATAGTACAACTATAGTAAGACCGCTACCACATAATAATCAAAACATAACAAGAAACATTACCATCATGCACAATACAAACGCAAGTTTTTTTTTCACGGGTCTAAGTATATTCTTTATTCTAACGTCTCACAATGTGTAGAGGCCCGTGTGGAGGGTCGATTGTGGCGCTGCTATTTCTGGGTTTTACATTAAGATCCAACTTTTAATATTTTTACACAGTATCTTTTCCGGAAAAAAAACCCGACTTTAACATCAAAAAGAATTTAACAGACACAAGATATTGTGTGATAACAATCAATACATTTATAATTTGACATGCGGTTTTGGTTGCTACAATTGTGTTGGGCAGGAATTTTGACAGTTTTATTATTTTATATAATATTCTCCAATACAAGTAATTATTATCGGACTTTCCCAGGCATTTTCTTCATCTGGTGGGTCTACTAGATATGCTTTTTTTTAAATTCGTTCTTACTTCTATGAAGATGTACAGGCACCAGGTGTAATTAACGTTATATCTGACAAAGTATACAGCTGGTTTTTATTCATAACACTTTTATTACCTTCCCATACTCCAGTGAGTATTCAACGCTCATTGTCTCCCCTGGCAACTTGCCCTTCTTACGAACGGGTACAAAGGCCACACCCAGTTGTAAGGCCACTAAGGGGCCGAACAGAAACCCCCGGGAATCCAGACCTACTATCGCCTCCACCCCCGGGCAGCGGGCCTTAATATCCTCCACAATAACTTGTATTAGGCCATTGAAGACGACGGGGTTGCGTAGCACAGGGAACAGGTTTCTAAATCACAGACGAGGTTCAGAATTAGAAATACATTTACTACAAATTACTTAAAAAATTATTTACTACAAATGAATGAATTAAACATCGTTTATTTACATATATTTTGAGTTTTTGACCCTATCGTTGTTATAAAACTTAATATGATTTATACAAGTTCTTGTGTAAAAACTTTGCTGCTATGCTAATTTAAATACAATGCATACATTTCAGGCAATCTATGCCACCAACATGTAATAATCTTGTAAACATAAAACACTCGTGGTTGTAAAAACGCACTTATGTGCATGGCAGCTAATTGATTATTCAAAAATAATAAAATAAAATAAAAAAAAACTTCAGTACGCTTACTTTTTGTAACTGAGAATGCCATCGGGTTTGAAACAAACAAGCCTTGATAGTATACTATGTGGTTATCACACAAGGTCGTTTGAGGACATTTTATGTGAACACGTTAGAAGTGAAGATCTAGATCTTCTAAACATAGATAACATTACTGATTATTTGTGAAGATATTCAACATGTCTCCAGGTTGGTCGTGCAATTTGAAAAGCTGTACAATAACTATACGCAATTTCTAAAAAAATAACCGCAAAATAACCATTCATTATGACCATAAACAATCATCAGATGCCAACATCAACATGAACATCATCACAATATATTATACAATTAAATTATTATAACCATAAAAATCACCTTGGCATCATAAGCAGGATCTTTTTGAATTAGTGTATTGAATACGCATAAGCCTGAGCATATAGTTTGTGTGCATGGTCTACATTATATATATGAGCAACATCATCAGGGAGTCGTAACAACATAATATGAGTAATTGTTGTCATTGGAGGATGAGTTGATGAATGGTATTTTATCGGATGTAACAAGTACTCGATAACATTAACGCCATTTGCTTTCTATGCTGTAAATGTTCTTTGCACATTTACAATTATATGATATATTATATAAAGTATAATCTAGCACGTTAGGTTTGATTGGAATATTACAATATTATTAACAATTTTTCAATCGATTGTATCTGTTTGTCTCCAATTCTTTACATGTTATGACTGTTATGTCAATTATGCAACTCAGAAAATACAGCAAATTCTTATCAAAACCTTTATTCTGAACGATGTTCTAAAGAAAGCTAAGAAGGAAATGATCAAAGTTCATACGAACTTTTTTATATCTACTTTCATTTTGAAAAATAAACGAAACACTTTTAAACGTTACGGTGTGTGCATGAATATCTACTTACTTGAATAATATTCCCGGTTTTGGAAAGTCTTGAACTAATTCAACCAAGTCCTTTACTGCCTGAATACGTGGATCGTTTCTTGACATCGTGGATACAATTATATTAACACGAATGCCACACCAAACTTAAATGTGAAAGAGTAACTCGAAAGGACTAACTAGACCAGGTGTACTGTATATTCGCACCGGTTTTTATAAATAGAATGATGCGAACTTACACCGATATGCAAATAACATGTCACGGTACACTGACTGCTAGTGTATACAGCTATGTACGGCGGAACATATGGGGCATGTGTAAGTTAATCAACGTATTTTCGGAGTCAGTTATGTCTTTACCACGTCTAACTTATCTCGTTCCCACGACTTATTATGTCGTTGTCGTGAGTTAAGTATCTCGTTCAGACGGTAAGTGTCGTTCGCACGAACTAATCATGTCGTGACCAAGACTTATAAATTTAAGCTTGTGTATCCTTTGATCAGGCCCTCTTAAAAAATACCACGGGCGGCCCTCATAAAAATGCCAGGAGCGGCTCCAGGATTGCTGGTTAGGGGGGGGGGGCGGGACATTGAAAGATTTGCTGGGGG
>VMBQ01002732.1:0-71310 GCA_007657795.1 Dreissena rostriformis
TGTAAAAAAAATACTGTATTTTAGAACTTTTCTTTTTTCGTCGTTCGTGGTTTACAGTCCCTTTAAATACATTTCACTGACATATGATTTATTAACTCACAATAAATTGAAAATAATATTAGACTGCTAGTATTGCGCATGCGCCAGCAATCAATTTTATTCATTCCATTTTATAAAGGTTCAAGTACAATAAATCAGCAGACGTTGTACTGCTGAATCTGCACCCTGACGCCTCATGTTGTTATATGTAACATGTTGTAAAAATACAAAATTGACCCTAGTGAGTGGCCAGTTTTTACCTCAGAGATATGATTTAACATAACAAATATCAATGATCTTTAACTTGTTGTTTCTATATTAACCATGTGACTCATGGGGGCTTTGCTAGTTTTGACCACAGCGGCATGATTTTTTTATACAGGTTCACAATGTTATATACTAATTTTTCTCTCGGTCTAGTGGTTTCAGAGAATAGTTTTAAAGTTATTTTAACCACATTCACGTGACCACAGATACATGATTTGAGCACATTGTATACACGATCACTGTATGATGTTACATACCAAATAGTACACGTCTCAACCTTTTGGTTTAAATCAATTTGTTTTAGCTAATATTCTATATTACATTGTGTCCCTTGGTGCGTAAGCAGACATCTCCCGAGATGAATGTTATGAATGAAATTTGTAGAGGACTGATATCTGATGCCGCATTACACATATCAAAGCTCTGGACCTACTGGTTTTGAGAAGATTGTTATTTCCTACGTTATTCAATGTATGTCAAATAACCTTTTGGGGTTGGCTTGTTATGAACGAGGGGTAGTATTTGAAAAACTTTGTAAAGGATCATACAACGATCTTATATACCACATATAAAACTTTTTTTAATGTATTTTAGTTCTCGTTCGGAATTATTTCAATTTAATCTTAACATCTTAAAAAGAGTACACCTTATTATCATTCCTGTGAAGTTTCATGAAAAGCTGCAACGTTGTAAATGACATGTCGTTTGCATGAGCAGTTTACAAACCTCCGATGATGTACGGCGGGCAAACGACGATTACAAAAACAGAAGTACAAAAACCGGTGAACAAGTCCCATGAAATAACGTTTCGGCGTCAAGCAAGAGTTTCTTACACACTGAAAGAACAATTGAAATGATTCTAATACGTCAATGAATATATGTTATAAATATATTTTGTGTTAATAGAACATCGAATGTATGTTCTACAATTCATCATTTGTCACTCCATAAGCATGTATGTCAACTGAATGCGAACAGCCCAAATAATAAATTATTACTCACCTGATTAATACACTGTCCGTGCAATTTATATTCGTACAGTTACCCCATGGGCTCCATTCTTCCCACGGACCTGGTAAACAGAGACGTTTCAATAAGATATTTATTTTATATTAACGGGGCTATAGTTTCAATAGATACAAACGATGCGATAAAACCAACGAGCTATATAGTATACCTACGGCTATACATTTTAATTAAATAGATTGACCGTCATTTGGGTGCTTATTGCAAGTTGTCGTTAAAAAATTTACGATCTTGATCAGATAGATTGTACAAACACAAAGAAATTATAGTTTGTGGCATCAACAATATATTACATTAGATCGATGCGTTCGGACAGAATGTGATCACATGACAGATAAAATACAATATGACAGTTTTAATCATGAACTAGTAGGGGCTGCTACAGAGTAATCACTGGACGAGTACTGTGATATACCATTGATTGCAGTTTGACCCCATATACAATACACAATACGTGTTATTAGTATGGAATACAGTGTATTCATGATATTCAAATCAACAAATGTAACATAAAGGCAATTTTGCCTTATTAACGTATTTATTTAACTTAATGTTTCATATAGACATATGCCAAACAACCTTTTTTAAAATTAAATAGAATCTTTTAAATAGGTTTATACAAGGTGCCATTGTACCCATTGTTAATGAAAATGCAAACACAAATCCGATATATTTGAGTATTAAGGGTAAGATTATTATTTTTTGTTGGCGTATTATTTGAACAGCGCTATAGCGCACTATTTATACAAAAATAATTAGTAATTACTCAGTAATTTTGATTAAGTGCAAGTTAAACTTAGCAAGTTTACATCCATCAATCAAATGCAAGGGTAATATAAGAAGATGTAATCATCTAATCAGATAGTACAATTCATTGTTTACATTATATCTGGTGCAGGATGATAACTCACACATGTGTTATTATAAAATCAACTTCCTCAAACACCTCCACCTCTTAAAGGGACTGTAAACCACGAATGACGAAAAAAGAAAAGTTCTGAAATACCTTATTTTTTTACAATTATAAGTTTATATTGATTAATCTGAATCTATATGAGAAGATGAACATATAGCAAAACGGATCTATACATACATAGCCAGCAAATATAAATAATGATATTATCAAAATACAAATAATTATCCAAACTTTTAGAAGAAATATTGCATTAATTCCAAAATAAAAGAGGTTGTTGAATCTATAGGAATGGCCGTATGTCATTTTTTAGAAATTAAAATTATAGAAGTGTTGCTCATAAAGTGCGATTGAGTGTTCATATATAAGCTTTAAAAAGAACAAAGGAGCAGAATGTTTATACATTTGCTCGGTGTATAAAATATGTTTATTGGAGTATTTATGTTGAATTGTTTACCTTACAACCATTGAATTAATGAACTCGTGTATTTGAATGTGTTCTTTAACTCTTTGTTTTCACAATCGGAAATCATCTGATACAATTATTCCTATGGGATAATATATTTTCAGAGGGATAAAGTATACTGAAAGCGAATGACGATACTCACGCTATCCATAGGTCACATTAGATTCAAAATGACAATGCAACAGCAAGATTAGACATGATTGATTCGTTATATATGTACATCCGTTATATATCAACCCGAATCCCCTATCTATACATACTCCAAATATTTATACGCGCACGTACAGAAAGGATGAAGTTAATACCAAGTTTACCGAAAATAGCTACTTTACTATGTATGTGTGTTCTGAGACTTTTTTGTCCTAAATCGGGATGATTCATTTGGATAAACCGTCGTTTGAAATGACGCAATGCAATTTGCGCCGAAATTCGGGTTAATATACTCTAGTTTGTAAAATTTTAGCGCATTGTGTACACACCGGTCTTACTGACCTGTGTACTAGCGCGAAAGAAATTGTGGGTAGCACTAATTTTTTAATATGGCTGCAAAGCGAAAGTAGGACAGATAAACATGTTTCTAATAATTGCTATTCTTCTTTACAGACATTTGAAATCATCCTCAAACATAATTCCATAACATTTCTTTAAACAACATTCCATTTAAAACACATATTTAACACCGTTGTTCTCATTAAAAAAAAATATTCATTCCTACGCGGAACTATTTTGGCGGAAGCACAAATCCCCAAACCAGGGGAATGTGATGCATCTTAGTATAGAGGTGACAATAACGCAGTGACGTCACCATCTTTGTATAGAACGATTTTAGCGTGAACAGTATTAAAGAAAGAACACTGTTAACTGGCCAACGTTTCTCCCATGTAAAATGTAAATGAATTACTTGAGTTTGACCTTATATCATTTTTTTCATATTGAGCATTACCCTTTTATAATAGTAGGCCATTCAGTAAATGAAAAAAAACACACTTAACACTGTTACATTTCGATATCGATAATGGCAATAAAAGTATCGCCTCAGCAAGTTTTCGATAAAGGTAAGTGTTTACTATTAAAAACCGACACTGTTAAATCAGACGCGAATCGAAATCTTCTTAAATTGATGCAAAACATGACAATTGAACAAAACGAAAACGAAAATGGAAAAAGTGCCGACCATAACATTTTTTTGACATTTTTTTTAATAACTTGTACAGCAGATGCAGAGTTTCTAGTCGAATCATAATGTTTTGTAATTGGAGACAGTCATTAATCATTTGCTAGTCATAGCACTGTCCCCTTTGAACTTACCTGCCATGTAGACCCAGACTTTCACAAAAAATGGAAAAAGTCAGTACCCTTTACTTCGACAATAATGAAACTATGATAATAACGGTTCTGATAATTGTGATTCTTGTCCTGAAATTGATTGCAATGAAAATGTCAACTCTTTGAATCAAGGTTTTTTCTTATGATACAGAAAGAATGAAGTCTCTTGCCTTTTAAATAAATGGATGTGGTTGTACACGTCTAAACTAAATACAAACATTTAGCTCAGTTGTTTACATAAGTAACCTTATTTCACATGGCTTTTTTGTTTGGAAAAATCAAAACAATAATAAGATTTAATACCATATTTTTTTAAAGAAAAGCAGAGGATAGAAAACGGCAAAGGTAGAGTTTTTACTTTGGACAGTCAGTTTGTAGCAATACATTTGTGTTTGACCATGGTTTGTAAAGAAACACGATTATTCAGTTGGTTGCTCCATTGATGCGAATGGTCTGGAAACAAGGGTACATGGAAATAGTAACAAACTGTCTAAACCCACACTTACATTACAAGATGTTGATATGGTTAAAACATTTCCTGAAACTAACTGTAAACAAAATAAAATTCATCTGGCTGGACGACGCTAATAAGAAGTGTATGCTTCCTATATCTGTCAAAATCAAGAAGGCATATATGAACTGTATTATGGTGATCTTTACCAAATAGGCTAGAAAAGAATGAGGCCTTCCATGTTTAGGAAGATACGGTTAGAACAGTGTACATATTTGTTGGTGATGAAACCTGCCACTGATCTTTGTTTTAAATGTCAAAAGCTTGTTGAAAAAACTACAGAGTCTGGTAACGTCACAGAAGAAGAAAGAAACTTAAAGTAAGAAAACTACCAAAACCATTCAGAGAAAGTTAAATATCAAAGAGACCACAAGAGAGAGAGAGAAAGAGAGAGAGAGAGAGAGAGAGAGAGAGAGAGAGAGAGAGAGAGAGAGAGAGAGAGCAATGTCAGAGACACAGTTTGAGTTTAATCAATTGTCAGATGCAAATACAAGAAGAGGTATTTTACCAAAGTGATCAGTCAAGTGCTTGCTGAAAATTAGTATTTTATAATGGTTTTGCTAATATTTTAATTTTAATGTTGATAAAAACAAGAGTAAATGATAGATGCCCAATATGTGATATCAACAAATTCAACAAACAATATACATACAACAATTCTGTATAACACTAAACAATGCTTGATAAAAAAATATATCTGTCATTATATTAAATAATTTGTTTACATGTTAATAGTAGTTTAACCTTATGATTTTTTATTTAAGAAATGTTATTCTTACAAAAAAAAAAACAGCCAAAACATACTGAAAATGTATTTATGTTTGTACCGAAACATAGATTTTGATTGCATAGAAGTCAACATGGTTATAACACCATATATTAGCAATGGCGGTTCAAGAAGTATATAATTTTGTTGTTTTGTTATTTGACTAGAGAAATTTGTAAAACTTATCCATGCATTCCCCTTACAAAACTTTCTATTGATGTCAATCCCCCACATATATTATTTACGAAACTGGCTGGAAGAGGTTGGTTTTAAACACTATGTTTTATTGACTTTAAATATTTGATTTCAGTGCCATGATTTATCCAATAATTAAGAAAAATAGTGACCGATCTTTATGTGGTGTTTTGTCATAATTAAAAGTCTGCTGTCTATCTATTAAAGCTCATGTTACTAACCCCCGTGACAATGACACCTTTCTCTCTCACAAAGTAACCATCATACAAATGTGCATGATCGTATGTCTAAAACTTGGCAAGACATCGTACGGGAGAAAAATAGTCTACGGACCGACAAGTACAAAGAAATACACTAGAGTACTCCCTTTTGTCCTAAAAATGTGGGAGGGGGAAGGGGCAATAAATATATTTAGCCTCGTAAGATTAATTTGAAAAAAATATTATTTTTACTTAATTTACTGTACTGGGGGACATTATTTTATTTTCTAAAATCATGTTCCAGTTCGATACAAATCATCGTCAAAATCAACGTTCAGTTTTAAAAAAAAACGTAAAAAACGCTATGCTTATTGTGTGAACGTATGGTATTATGTTAAAACAGTTTCGTAATCAGATTTAAAAAAGTGTTCCGTGACAAAGTCTTTACGGAAATCAACCAACGAAACGACGCCTTATTTAAAAAAAAAATGAGACAGGTTTTGGCTTGTCATATTATATGTTGGCTTTCATCTTAATTACCGTTGTCCGATTAAATGATCGTTGCCTTCAATACTTTAATCCTGGATTTTATATAAGAGATACGTAATTGGATTGGTAATTAGCTGTATCATCAATATTAATGAAAACGAAATCGTTTCGGCTAGTTCGCATACGGTACACATTGCAGAGATAACGGAAATATACACATACACCGGTAATTACGAAGAAGGATAAAAATGTGATTGTTAAGTATTCACAATAGACAATAAACGTCAGCTTTTCAAGTGATATTTTTCATCTGAAAAGGATTTTCTAGTACAAAGTGCAATATTATTTTGCTTGGTCTATTATCTTTTAACTAAATGTTACTATTGCACAAATTGACTATCACTGCATCTGTAACAGTCGACTTTAATTTTGGACTTAATTAGCAGTACGCAAGCATCACTATTTCGATTAAATAACAAGATATATTTTTAAAACTTTAATGCATGACTTTTTAATGATTATCTTTTAATTAAATGTTATCATTGCACAAATTGACTATCACTGCATCTGTAACAGTCGACTTTAATTTTGGACTTAATTAGCAGTACGCAAGCATCACTATTTCGATTAAATAACAAGATATATTTTTAAAACTTTAATGCATGACTTTTTAATGATTATCTTTTAATTAAATGTTATCATTGCACAAATTGACTATCACTGCATCTGTAACAGTCGACTTTAATTTTGGACTTAATTAGCAGTACGCAAGCATCACTATTTCGATTAAATAACAAGATATATTTTTAAAACATTAATGCATGACTTTTTAATGATTATCTTTTAATTAAATGTTATCATTGCACAAATTGACTATCACTGCATCTGTAACAGTCGACTTTAATTTTGGACTTAATTAGCAGTACGCAAGCATCACTATTTCGATTAAATAACAAGATATATTTTTAAAACAAATAATGCATGACTTTTTAATGATGTCTCTCCCCTAGTTGCAATAATTCAACTCTCAGCTTTACAACCCAAAGGGTTGCTGAGAGTTGCAATGCGCTGTCTCTTGTACATGGGTGCAACATTTAATCAACAATGCAAGGGTTAAGGAACACTGAAACTGCAAGAACTTATCAAAGTTTACCTGTCTTAACCACAAACTCATGCAAATGGTACCATTAAAGCAAGAAATAATTGCTTTTTATTGACTTTGTTTATCTTTCGCACGATGTATCCACCATCTTGGAAAAGGGAAAACAATGACCCAACATCAGTAAGGTCGCACTATACCAATATTTTGCGCATTGGGTTATGTGATGGAGCCTATTAAAGTCGACAACGATGTGGTATTCGGTACAGAATACACTGTTTCAAATTTAAACATAAAAATGTCAGCGAGAGAAGTGTGTTGAAACATCGTCGTGTTTTTATAGGGAGCATGCAAAGGATAACATCCGTAGGTTGCCATTCAGGTAAACTTAACATGTTTATGAAGTTTATTCATTATTTTCCTCAATTTGTCTTGAACTACGTCTGTTTAGTGAAGCGCACGGATTCCGTGCGCTGAACTGCACCCATGTTTATGAAGGGGTTCATATGGACTCCCAGAGCCGTCAAAGCAAAAATTTATCATAGGCTCTCAGGGAGTCCGTTTACATGGACTAGTCTCTCCCCTACAGTGATCTACTCTAAAGTTATCGCGAGTCGATTTTCTCTCCTCGTAAGTAACCATCATACCAATGTACATGGTTGTAGTTCAAAGCGGTCTATCTATATCACGTGGAAACAAATAACGGGCCGACAGACCTACCGACCGACAGAAAGGTGCAAAGCAACGTACCTCCGCTTTTTCGAATGGGGGAGATAATTATTTATAATGTTCCATATTCTCTCAATTTAGCAGCCAACAAGCTTTTTTACGTCCGAATTCGATGTTTTACCTCAACCTCCATTGTGACCTTGCCCTTTTATATATGAAGATAAGAGATATATGCAATTTGCCGTCTCCACATGTTGGTCATGTGTGGTAATTTATTTTAGGATTGCATGACTAATTATAAAATGTTTAGTCCAGACTAGATATTTTATGGCAAACTTGACCATTGACCTCTAAATGTGACTTGACCTTTTGGTAAAGAGACATGTTTTAGACATGTCAACTTATTTTAAAATCAATTAATATATATGGCAAAGTTATGAATGGTAAAGGAATTTTAATCTGTTGTATGGCCGACTTTGACATCTGACCTCTTCGTGAGACATGACCTCTGGGGTAGGGAGACGGGTGTTGCACACGACACATCGATTTACGCTGGTCTACAGCTGTATCAAGCTATTTTAAAATATATGGTAAAGTTATGGCTGGAACAAGACTTTTCGGACGGACATCAGGTTTCACAGACGAACAGTGCTATATGCCACCTTCTTCGAGGGGAAAAAATATACTTACTGGCAACGCATGTTGTAAAAGCGAAATCATCCCCAGGACAATCCGCTCCACCATGGCGTTTAGCTGGGAGACACTGTCGATATCTGGCAACATAATTATTATTTTATTAAGAAGATCAAATACTTAGTATTTATAATCCATTAATAATATAATATCACATTTAAGGTAGTAGCAGACTAATGGAATTGGGTAATGTCGACTTCGTTCGTAACGTATCGGATTCTCTCAGCATATTGACTGATATTGTCGAACTGATATTTTGGAAATAAACGACAAACTAACAAACTATTTTATTTTTTGTCCTAACCTGCAAGGTATTTATACAATTAACGTATATTTTATTAAGTAACTGTCAAAATGACAAGATTAATTGATGTCGTGCTGAAAGGGACTGTCCAACAGGTAAAGCGTCGTTCGACGCGAAACGATATTTTGGGGAACTTCGAGGATTGCTTATATAGCTAAAAAAAATACACCCTCCATAAACATGAGTGTGGATAGTCGAGTGGTCTAGGCGGGTAGCTTTTTTACTCCAAGACTCCAGGATTCAAGGGGTCCGTGGTTCGAGCCCTGTTGAGGGTTCCTTTTTCCTTTTAAAAAATTGTATTCTTGATTGTTTTGCTGGAGATTTTTAGTTCAAATGTTTAAATTTATCAATATAAAACATTAAAAACATTTAATGGCAAGCTTCAATACATGCCAAAATCTGTTGGACGGCCCCTTTTAATATTTAATTATATATGGCCTTTCATTTAGATATGTTATATGATTTTTTTGTCATAATGGGTATTCGAGAACAGCGCTCGAATCATGTTTTAATCAATTTGTTTTCTTATCAATCTACAGATTCATGCATGTTTGTGTAAACAATATTGATATTTTCCAAAATCGTATCGGATGTAATTTTTATGGTACCAAAACAAAATTACTAATCGAATGCAAAGACACCGTTTTTCAATAATAATTCAGGGACATACATATATCAAATGTTTAACATGGTATTTTAAATATTTTAAAATCAATTTAAAGAATTGAAAAAAAAACAAGTGATGTGTTTGAGAAACACTATGTCCTCCTTTGAGCGATTTTGACCCATATATTTGACCTTTGACCTTGAAGGATGACCTTGACCTTGACCTTTTACCACTTAAAATGTATAATTCCATGAGATACACATGCATGCCAAATATCAAGTTGCTATCTTTAATATTGGAAAAGCTATGGCCAATGTTAAAGTTTGTGCAAACAAACCAACAGACAAACAAACCAACACACAGACAGGGCAAAAACAATATGTCCCCCAGTAAAGACTTAAACACCTAAATTTTATTAAAAATAATATTTATAATTTATATGCTGGTATATGATATTAACACCAAAACATAATAATAAAATAATTTGACAGAAAACAAACCTGACAGTTATTCCAAGCTGTCCATCTGTCTTAGAACAGGCACCCCACGAACCCCATGTGGACCATGTCCCATTCTCTGTATACATGCACGCATATTACATACATTTACAACAATGTTTCCCGCGAAAAATTGTCCAATAAATAGCCACATTCATGCACACATGCCTACAGAAAACAAAACAAAAACAAGAAATTACAAGAGTTCCGCGGTCGAAGACATATGCCCCCCCCCCAAACAGGGCCTTGATACAGGATTTTTTGCAACACAACTGACAATACTAGGTAATCTTATCATATAAGTGTGACTAAGCCACTTAAATAAAACTAAGGGTTACAGTGACCTTGACCTTTGAACTAGTGACCCCAATTTCAATAGGGGTCATCTACGGTCCAAGGCCAATTTACATGTGAAGTATCAAGCTAATCGGTCAATTTGTTAACGAGTTTTTGATCGGAAACAATGTTTACACTTATTGTGACAGTGACCTTGAATTTTGACCTAGTGACCCCAATTTCAATAGGGATAATTTACTGTCCAAGTCCAATGCACATATGAAGTATCAAGCCAATCGGTAAATTCGTTGACGAGTTATGGATCGGAAACATTTTTCATACTTATTATGACAATGACTTCTACCTTTAACCAAGCGAGACCCCAAATACAGTCCAAGGCCAATCCACATATGAAGTATCAAGCCAATCGGTCAACCCGTTCACAAGTTATTGATCGGAAACTAACTCGTCTACCGACCGACCGACAGACCGACAGACCGACTGACATCCTGCAAAACAATATACCCCCTCTTCTTCGAAGGGTGGGGGGCATAATAAGACTTATATGGCCTAAGAGTGCTATCCTGATGAATGTGTACATGTGGTTGGATAATGACGTATAAATAAATCATGTGACTCCTGTTTGTGTCCTTTCAAAAACATTTCGAGTCTATTTCTAAAAGTACTTGTATGTTTTAACTAGTTGCATCATACACATTTTTTACCTATGATCTTTAGTGTCACATTGAAATTTGCCAATGGGAAAATGACTTGCGCGTGACATGACAGACAATATTTAACGTTTGATAATCATACATACTCGGACATAACTCCCGTGTGCAATTTGTGAGCTCGGTTGTGGTGAAATTTCCAGTTCCATTGACACAGTATCCCGTTCTCATTGTCGTTCCACTACATGTTTTACAGTCTTGCCAAGTCGTCCATCCAAAGCCATCAGAACACTGAACTATCAGAAAAATATAACACAGTAATTCAAAAATAATTTTAATTGATTAAATTAGGGCCTTGACGGTCCTAAACGTCTAACCTTAGATCAAGACACATCCATCGTCTAAAACTTGACCTAGTGACCTTATGTTGGACCCCATTAGATCTTGATGTTATTACTGTTCATGTTTATAAAGAGTAAGTCATAAATATGGCTTCTAGAATGGTAACAAGGTTTTACTAATGTTGTAACTGGTAACCTAATTTTGACCTACGCGATCCAGATTGTAATATGGCCTGGATATTGCCATAAATAATACACATTCTTATCATAGTTGATCAATATTGAGTCATACATATGGTTTATTAAGTGGTAAGAAGCCATCTGAGCACGGTACAATCATATCAAATAAACACAATATTTCACAAGATATTATTTAGCAATGGTAAAATGCATGCATTGAGTGAATAAGGTTTTGCGTGTGCGATGTAAAATAGCATTTTGGAAAACTGTTTCATTTTATTTATTTAATAAATCTTTGTTTGTATACGGTTTCTTTTCCTTGCAGCACCTTGTGAGTGGCTCAACGAGAAAATGTCATTTGAACAACACGGTTACGGATGAAGCACTTCTGGCCGATATCTGAGTTATGGGACTTGGTCATTGACATGAAATGACCCACAACAAGTGTGAAGATTAAATAAATAGATGTGGTATAAACAGTGACATGCACACAAACGTCAACCACATGATAACGTTGATACCGACGAATGGGTGATTACTGTAGTACAGCTCGAACCACTCGAATTATCAATGACTTGATTTGTCTGGCAAAAATATACCAACATATTATATATGAGTTAAGAGGGAAGGGATGACATAACATCGTTAAATTTGATCGGGCGAAGGTATTTGTAAATTCTTGCACATAGGAATTGAACAGTGTCTGTTTTACATGTGTTTTATGCAGGTGTTTAATTAAGTCTGTTCGAAATGCTAATCTGCTGCATTTTGTGACAAATCTTGCATGTTTATCTTCCAGTTAAAGGCAACTTATTCTTGTACAATTTAATCGTATTGTTCACTGGTTTTTACCAATATTCCGAGATTGAATAAACTATTCTTGAGTTTGTAACAGTAATATATCTTTGCATGTTAACACTAGATCCAAAGGTTTTGTACATAATGCCACACTTGTTCCACTGTTGATCTACCTATGTATATGCTATGAATATGGCTACTCAACTGGTTGAATAGCCATATGGCGTTTAATTTAATAAAATGTTTGTACTTGATAAAGGAAAATGAAGCTGATTCATTGAAATATACACAAAGTGGAAACCTCATCCGCAGGAAGTAAACATTATTCAAACATATGGGCCTTTAATAATTGCAAGCAACTAGTTGCCAAATATTGTCGAGTTTGATACAATTTCTATAATTGGATTAAGAGGAAATGTCGATGACGTTGTCTATTTCAAAACCTATTAGCCCCAGTGACCTACTTATGCAACCGACCGAAAAGATTTTACTACTTTAGTAGAGCATTTCAGTCTCCTCTATATAATGTGTACGGCTAATAATGTGACGTTTAATCAAAATTGGTTTTGTGGTTGAGCGAATTAGATTCCACTAAAAAATATTATCTGCAAAAGACGGACCTCAGACGACGGATGACGGACTAAGATCGTTCGCAAAAGCTCATCCCATTAAATGTGTGCTCTGGTGAGCTAATAAAAGGGTTTTTCGTTGAGAGTAACATAATATTTACCATAACAGGTTTTAATGCAGATCTCTGATTGTATATTTTGACCGCTGCAATGTGCTTGGACATTCTGATTCAGCACAAAGCATTTTCGTGTACGATTCCTGGTTCCGTTGAAATTGCATGCAGCGGTGTCACATTCAGACCATGAGCCCCACTGTGTCCATGCTCCTTCAACTATGGATGTAAAACACATACATAATCGAGAAAGAGGATGCCGATGTAATACTGGGAAAACCAATAGAGGAATTATGGTGTTCAGTTGATAAGAAGTTGAAGAAAACAAAGAGAAAAATAAATTAAAAGTCTCAAAACAAATCACAGCTGTTGTAACTTAATTTTATATCACTGGATGATTCCATTTTTTTATTTATAATACAACAGTATTTTAACGACCACAGCTTAGTCACTTGACAACCAAACCATAAGGGACAGCATGCTTTTGTTAATAAAACAAATCATTTTTAACTCATAATTATATGGTTGTCAAGGTTTGCTTATAGTTGATTATTTCACTAAAGTTAACATTATATCTCAAACTGTATGTTCTACAAAAAATAGTATATCATATTTTCAAAATGGTACATATTATTTATCAGATAAGTGATACACATTTCCATCAGTTAGTGCGTATTGTGCAAAATAAGTGTATTTCTGAATGCCCCCATAAAAACAATACTGTCGTCTACAACGATTATTGTAGTCGTATTCGCACGTATAATTTATAAACTCAATGTTAATCTATACAAATACATAGTTGTTTCCCAAAATACAATTGTATTGACTTAAAATGATAATTTAATACTGATTTACACATTTAATTCAATCAGTGTCATACGATAAATGTCTAGACAGTGACCCGTGTATACTGCACATGCTGATATGACAGCATGTTGAACTAAGTTGGGTCTTTGCCTAACGAAAACAAGCGACAATTAAGTATTTCAAAACTATATACATTCTGGTTACAGTTTTGTGACAGGTTGTCAATGGTCGCCGACTTTTTTCAGAACATTTTAGTCGCAGATGGTTTTTCATATTGGAATGAATGAATACAAAAATGGTCATGAGCAGGTTTTCTTCAGTCTTTATTTAGCGAGCGGTCGATTACTCGTAAAATAGCTGCACACTAAGTTATACATGTCTCAAACCAACTATAAGTCGACGACAGGTATGACTAGTCGCAAAACGTATGCCGAATTGTCCTGATGCGTATGTTGTATAATGCATAAATGTGGTTTCCATGTTAATAAGGCGAAACTATTTTACCTCTTACTCCCTTCTAATTATTTGATGATCGAGATCTATAAACACATCTTCAGTTTATTTCCTTTTGCTTTATGATGACTATAACATTGACGAACGCATTTTGAAACAATATTTCATAAATATACTACTTTCAGACAGCATCGACAATACGTAATCTTGGTTTTAGAAAAAAAAAACTACTGTTCATACACTAATTCGAAAAACAAATTATCAGTGTGGATATATATTTAATGATTATATTTGTTTCAATAAGTGCACAATTTATATGTAACTTAAAAGCAAAATATCGCAATATAACGTAAAGTAAACATACCGAATAATAGTCTTTTTTCTTGCCGGTTATTGGGAATCGATCGTGTGCCATGGCATGTTTTTATTCCGTCGATATACACGCATCTTGAACGAACACTTTGTCTGTACCAAGGATCATATTCTCGTAACCCTTCCAAAAAAATAAATCATTAACGTTACAATGTGACGTTTCAAAAACGTTTTTATTTGAAAAGTTCTCTTTTTAAGAAATACGATAGGTGTGTGTTGTTTTTTGCAAACTGAAAATGTATATATTTGATAATTCTAATTATTTAATCAATTTATTTCACGTTTGTTCCCTTTTTCAACGTTTTAAATTAAGAGGCTAATTCCTTCGCCTTTGACGAAAAGAAAGTCAGAAATCACCAAGGTAATCATGTTGAGTTAAATAAGTTTCAACACCTTAGCAGTAAAATTGTTCGAGTAACGAGCAGCACAGCTTCAAAGATGACACTTTTTTACTTAAGAGGGATACAAATCAGCACTTGTCAATAACACAACATACTCGGGTGACCAAGTTCACGTGCTTCTATTTATAAGGTTTCATTCCTCCAGCTACTATTGTTTTGGTTTCGCGAGACTCCATCTCTTAAATGGGGGCATAGACACGTAATTTTGACCCATATTCGTATATATAAAAGATCTATTCCTGTCGTTTATGCAAGTAAACAATTTGGAAAGTCGCAAGCTTTGACATAATTTTTTTCGAGAATGCCTGTGATTATATATATTTATTTAGTACGTAGCGTGACAAGAAAACAGTATGAACTTCCACCTTTACCTTCGTTCATATCAGCGGCTGAATCAATGTCCTCGATTACTGTGTAGCCATGTATGTAATAAACCTATGAATAAAAATCTTTATGTAATTTATATACAAATCTATTGTCGACTGAACAAAAATAAATCGACCGGTTAGATCATGTAACAGTAATGCCACTTTTCAATTTCATATAAATTGAATCGCTCCGTGACAAAATATTTGTGTTAATTATTATTTGTATCTATTGTTTTATATTTTATTATGTTTAATGTTACGTTAAATTTCTTTCTGGAATTAGTTTTCGTTAAAATTTTGCAACGTGTCTTCGCAGTGTGTTAATATTACAACTACTTGAACACGCGCCATTCAGAAAGCGATAACATTGGTGTTGGACGTGTGTACTGTAATCAATGATGTCACGTTTAAGTCTTTGTAAAGGCTCCATTATATTAAATCACTTCTGTATTTATTACTTTATATGCTAAAATGATTTTTGCTGACTTCTCGATGGCGAAACAAAACCTGTTGCTGCTGGCGAAACAAAACCTGTTGCTGCTGGCGAAACAAAACCTGTTGCTGCTGCACTTTCAATTAACAACTAAAATAAAGTCTTAAGTCAAGCCAGTATATAACAAAATATCCATTAATATTGCCAATAATATTCTAAAATGTGTATACAAGTAAACTATTAAAATTGTAAATATAGTGTATATTCATATTTACTTGATTATCATGCAGGACTAGCCATTCCCCTTCCATTTCACCATAGAAGCACATGTTCCTCTCGACGAGTCTGACAACTGTGGAGCCGAGATCTGGGGCGCTGAACACCGGCGTGTCGTCGTCTACGGTACAGAAAGCGACCCCTTTGGATCCGGGAAGTAGACATCCCGCTAACACGAGCACAGACAAAACCTGTCTCATCTGCAATAACATGTCGTTTTAAAGAGTTGTCTCCAATTGTTCAGTCCCTTATTCAGATTACAATGGCTCTTGTGATTTGGTTTACTCCGTTGTTATCGTGCACTTTCAATATGTACAAGACATGTGTCCATGAACAGTAAATAATAATTATTAAACATAAGATGCTCTCTTTTGATATGCAGCTCCTCGTAAAGGTTAATTATTTCTGTGTCAAAACCTCGATCGAAAAATGTGAATCGAGCGATTGTAATCCAATACCATGAAGATTTTATTTTTAATCTTAAGATCTTTAAAGTATAGTTATCAGAACATTTGGCCGTAGCGTGAAACCACTACTATTCATCGAACAAAGTAGTACTGTATTATTATTTATGTCAGAGATTTCAATTCTTTAACTACATCCCTTCATACATTTACATACAATATAAATAATATGCTAAATGGAACAATTTTGAACGGATCATAAATAGCGAAACAGTCAACACAACAATTAGAATTTAAATTTGTACATTTATGAATACAAATGCACAATGCTACCATAGTGGTACTTTCTATATGAAACACTTTGCAAAATATAGTATAAATAAAGTATTAATAAAACAAATGAATGCAAGCTGTAAATTTAATATATATTTTAACACGGAACACGCAAACTTAGATATAAAATCAACCATAGGTTATTTTGCAATAATAGTGGGCATTCAATGCACTCTATAAGAACACGCAGTTGAGTCGATACATTTTCCCTTTGTATGAAAATCACATGTCTTATGAATCAACGTCGCGCACCGAATAACTATGCAAACAAAAGCAGTATAATCTCGGGCGTGATAGATTTCTTGCAAAAACATAAACATTATATAAATCCTAAATATGAACTCACAATTTAAAAACGTGGTGTGTTGTGATTTATGTCAATCTGTAGGTATTCACTAGATCTATATAATACTAACTGAAAATTGTGCAAGTTCGTGTTTCCGTTGCTGTAAAAAATGCGTTGATACAAACATAAACTGTACATTTTAAACCATGAGCATGATAAAAAGAAAACACTATAAATAAGCAAATGTATTGATTGAACAACCATTAATTGAATCAAAAGGTTACCGTTTAATTTTGATGAATTGTGTTATTATTGTAACAAAACACACAAAAACTTTAATGTGTCCTGTTGCAAAACACATTATGGTTACCCTTAATCGGTGTTCAACTGAATAGAACGTTACATTCGGAAAGCACTTTTCTTTCAATCAGACTTAGGTATTGAACACCGAGAACTGTCTTCTATGTTTGTTGTTAGCAATCATATAATAAATGTGGTGTATAATCATTTTCGCTTTCGTCCTTTGTTTCCTTATCCTCATTGTCACCATCATCACAATATTTAGTCGCAGAAAATCACCATCATCAACAACAACAGCAACAACAACAAAAAAACAACCACCATCATGTTCTTTTCTCATCATCATCAACAACACCATACTACCATCCCCACCATCGTCTTCGTCATAAACGTCTTAACCGGCATCATATTATCATATTAGTACCATTATCAGCATATAAAACACGATTTAAACAACATAATTATGAGAGTATTAACAAGTTTCAAAGCAAAAATTTAGTAACCAGACATGAGTATTCAATATCAAAACGAATAGACCGCTGATTGCAATATTGATAATCTGGTGATGAGGACAATGCTTCTAATGGCGATGCTTATTTAGACGGGTATAATGAGTACGGTGAACATATAAGGATTGTTAATTTGATGATGGTTATAATAATACAGATGTTGATTTTGACGATACACAATATCGAACTAATATGTGCCTTTAGCGCTTTGATTGTTGTTGTTGCAAGTATTGTACGTTCTAAGCCTTAAACATCAACACACTCGTAAACGGGGTATTGCAAGCTTGTGTTTTGAGTATTGCGTTTTATATCTGCCAAACAAGCTTCAACTGTTAAAATTGTTCACAAGCTCCTAGACACGTTGAGACGTTTTTTTATCATTCTTAATAACGTAATAATGTAAAATTCAAACCCGCATCCCACCTCAACAACAAACAGAACAACATGTGAATTTGAATTGTTTGGTCTATAAGTCTCTTCTTTGAAATAAAATTGTTTGATTACAAGAGCCAATAAGTCTATGAAGATCTCCTCATAGTCACGACAGCGTTCAAATTCTCCCGAATGTGAACAGTATTTTGTCAATGTCAAGACATCTCGACCTCCCTATAGTATTTGAATTGTATTATCTTTAAATCAGTTTTGAATTTGTTATAAACACAACTTTTTTGTTCTTACTTAAAATTAATTCAAGTGTAAAATTAACATTATCAACTTCTTTAATAACAAAACATAAGATTCTCCGTTATATAGTGATTACAGCCTTAAAACATTTGTAGAATTTAAAGGTCAAGGTAAGTATATCCCTTCATCAAAAGCTCGAAACTTCTGACAAAGATGATGTCGGTGTGTATAAGCTGGTGAGGGCTCCAGTTATTGCTTTACAACGAAATGTTTATATGTATATAAATTTATTTATTTATTTATTTATTTATTATTTTATAATATTTATTCTAATTATCTTTTTGTTCAAATTCTCGGCTTAATATTTTTCAGTGATAACACTGATAAGTTTATTCCATTGTCATGCTTTAAAATACCATTGGTGTATGGAGTGCTCAGCATAGAGATAGTGTTATGTCGCTTGGTAGCAGTTCCCTCGGGAAGACAGAAACAACTGGTTCTCACATGACACTCAACTCTCAGTTCTGGTTCTGGGACATTAATCCAACCACACCCTGGTTACCGCTTCTGCTGGCGGGCGAAACAAAGTGAGGGGGCTGGTTCGATTCGTAAGACCAGTTGCAAGTAATTGAAGAGGATACGGGCGCCGCCAAGATAGACTCAAGCTCCCTTAAAGGAAATGATGTGGACAAAGCAACATAATACCATACCAAGCCGGATCGGTCGAGCCCGGAATAACAACGCCAGCGCGATAAGTTAGCTACTGGAGGTTATCCATCGATCAAGTTGGCGACAAATGGAACAACCATAGGAACGTGGAACGTAAGGGCGCTCCATTCGGGCGACAAGTTCCACGTACTGACGCACGAGCTGAAGCGATACTCATGGGACAACTTCGGACGAGACGAGATCAGGTGGCCCAGCTTCGGAGAAACATCCACACAAAGGACACAAGATATGGTTCAGCGGTGAGGATTCTTTTCATCGCCACGAGGTTGCTTTCATCGTTAGAAAATAGGTAGTCGACAGCGTCATCAGTTGCACCCCAGTCTCCAGCAGGCTCATTTCCATCCGTTTCTCATTGAGACCTCACAACATCACCATCAGCAAGGTCTACGCACCAACGTCAGACTACGACGACAAGGAGACTGAACAGTTAAAGAATTAGAGCGCATCATAGTCAAGACAAGGTGCCGAAGAAAGACATCCCCATTTCCAAGGCGACTTTCACGATAAAGTCGGACCAGACGCCTACCAAGACTGGTCAGAGACAGTAGGTAGATTAAGCTTAACAGAGACCAGCGACTGAGGTTTGAGACACCTTAAATTTGCTAGAAGCCAACAACTCACCCTGACAACACGCCGCACCCACACAAACCACCAAGAACCGACTTGGCTTTCTCCAAACGGTTAAGTACATAGCCAGACCGCTTTCATTCTGGCACCGCAACTGTTCATGTCCAGCAAGAACATTTCCCAGCGCAGACATCGGCAGTGACCATGACGTAGTGCTCATCATCATCAAATTTAAGTTTAACTTCAAGCGCATCAACAAGAACCCTCGCATTAAGTTTAACTCTAACACACTGCAAGATCCAGAGCTAAAATAGGTATTTCAAGCACAGATAGGTAGCAAGTTTACAGCCTTGAACATTCCAGCCAATGATATCGACACCATCACCAACAATATCGAGGATGTCTTGCTGTCATCGGCCGCAGACGTACTTAAAAGAGAGAAAAGGAAGAACAAGCCATGTGTGAGGGCCGAGTTCATGGACCTCTGTGACAAAGAGTAAAGGTTGAGGAATGAGAAGTACACCAGCCTGGGCTCAAGGACAGAATATCAGAAAGCAAACAGGGAGGTGATTAAAGGATGAAAGTGGCCAATTAGGAGTTGATTTAGGAGCAATTTATCAACACTGATAAGGAGATGATCATAGGCAGAAGTAAGAATGCCTACAGCGCCATCAAGACCATTACGAAGACGAGTCAGCTTAAACGGGAACATCCTGACCAAGAGTGCAGCAGTCCTGAACAGTTGGATTGGATTCTGCAAGGACCTCTATAACTACCTGCTTCTCCTACAGTATCCTTCGAAACGATCCAAGACCAGAAGAAAACTACGAAATGCCGGCCATACTTAAGGCAGATGTGGAGGAGGCAGTGCGCAGTCTGAAGGCAGAAAAATCTCCGGGAGTGGACAACGTCCCTTCCAAACTGATTAAGCACAGAGCATAGGCAACGGCTTAAGCAATGACGGCACTATGCAATTATACCTGGGAGGTGACGAAGTGGCCCAAGGAGTTGACCCAGTCTCTTGTCATCTCCCTACCGAAAAATCGTGCTACACATCATCCTCAATCGATTGAAAAGTAAGGCCGAGGCACTGCTGGCTGAAGAGCAGTCTGGATTCAGAGCTGGGCGGAGCACAGTGGAACGGATCGTCAACTGCATAGTGATCATTGATAAACACCTATAACACCAACATGAGCTTTTCCCAAACTTAATCGACTTTCAGAAAGCTCTCGACCTCGTGTGGCATGATATCATATGGCAGGTTCTGAGAGGATTATATGAAAGAGCGCGATAATACGAGATGGAGGTCAGCCAGGCGGAGTCGAAGGTCATGGCGAACAGCACGATAAACACAAGTGCAGGCAACACTATGAATGGCGAGAAGCTGGAAGAAGTGACCAGCTATTATCATATGCACGTGGTACACGTGGTACACAATTGTGCGATCGATACGAATTGAATTTATCCAGATTGACCGTTATATGTGGATCCGCTATATATGTTTATAAATTATATAATTTTAGCCATGTATTTATGTATTTATAAATGAAATAAACTGCTTGTCCTGTACAAATTATTCATCACAAACATGACTTCAAAAACCGTATTTGTAAACACTAAAATCAATCTTAGGTCTATCATTAAAACTACATCTGTAACAGGCATTTCATGTTATAACAGCTTATATAATCACTGACAAACCATTTACAATCACTAACATATCAGTATCAATATATAAGTTATGACACAGTTTAAACTGAAAATTATAAATTATTTATTAGTTTATCTGCTCTATTTTGAGTCTTAATAGTGTTGAAATCAGAATGGCAAATACTTTATATTGCGCGGTAAATAATGATTTTTATAATAATATTATTTTTATAATTATAAAATTCTGTGATCTTAAAACAGCTATAGCAAAACTAACCTATGTTGGTTTTTATCCAGTCTAAGAAGCCGTAGGTTCAAGCGCACACCACACCGCCTCAACGAAAGTGCTTATCTAATCTGAGACACGCAGTTTAGGTGTCCTAGTTCCCAATATTCAATATTGGACGTCTGCAAATCGTTGTGTCTAGCCTACACAGGTCTGGTCTGTGATTTTTTAGCAAATTGTAATTAAAACAGTTAAATGTTTATATCTTAAATATCATCTACATGCGTAAATATATCGTTCATCCAATTATTGTTGCTTTTGCTTTATTTTAAAATAAATCGGTCATTCCAAATCAACACATCCCGATAAGTTTGCAAAATTCTAATGTTCACCTGAAAACGATCAGAAAATCGTGATAGGCATGAAATCATGTACAATGTTAAAACATCCGTTATGATTGTCACTGTAATGTTTTCGGTTGCAATGGAACGAAATCAGTAAAATAAATTATATTTTACATAATGTCATCGGTCTTAATATAATATTTTCTTCGCAAAACAGAATTATAGCTCGGATTGAGACCAATAACCTGTGGGTTTATATTTCTATGACTACAAGCATCAACAGTTTTGCGATGCAAACAAAGAAAACGTCATTAGAGCGAAATATGTAAATGAAGAACGGGACAAATGGGAACATGATAATTAGGAACACGATTATGTACATTGTTTTTGTTAGTGGGGTCGTATTCGTCGTTCTAATTGCACACACTTAAATGCAGTTTGCCACTCGGACCTGTGACGCAGCAATCTGAAAAGCCAGCAAGTGTGTATCGCGTAGCACAGTCACGAGCACCATCAAGCAGAAGCTTACAGGCGAACACATATTTGATTTTTCAGATAACAACCGATGTCGCTTCGAATGTGTGTTTGTGCCACAAAAGAAAGCACTTGTAGACATTCGTGATCAAATGTTAACTTGTATAATTGATATGTATCATATTTGTTTTTGTATTAACGTTAGCTTTGACGCAAAATTGCCGTATTGTTATACAATTGAAAGACACTGGTGGTTTAATGTAAGGTTCCTTTAACTTCTATTCCAACTTTATGATTTTGCTAAATATATTTTGTTTTAAAACGGACATTTTGTATTATGTATTCTAGACATTGAAATTTGGCAGTAATAGAACATGTAACGGCCGGCTTTAATATAAACTAACAAATACGGCTTCGTTAACCCCAATAATGTAAAGATGCATTACATTTGTGACGCATACAATTTGGTTATCACTTCAGTGATTTTCTTACTTGGCTAATACATATTCATTATTGTAACTACTACCATATCTGACCATAACGTTTAGCCATGTGTCTTTTGGTGGTGCCCTATATTCCCTTATTCGTAAATGCGCAGTGTACATCGTCTAAGACAAAAGAGAAATGTGCGAATAAATTTCATTTCATAATCGATGTAAATTATTAAATAAATGACATTATCAGTTCTCCAATAAGAAGTCGGATCAAAGGATATTATCAAACGTGATCTTAGATTTATAATTAGACCTTGTGATCAACACCTCAATACTGTAGAAAACGTCGAAGAATCGATCTAATTCGATACGATATCTTATCATCAAGTTAAATGAACTTTTGTTACCTTCGGGAAACGATATGCACGACGTGAGATACAGAGAGAATAACAGGTTACTACCTTATCATTGTGTAATACATCAGGTGAGGCTTAGAATAAAAGAACGGCGAGGCTTGCCAATAAGTACATTTTCATTGGCACCGTAAAATTGACTGTTTACCTGTTAGTATGACGCCTTACTACGCATATTTGGGTAAAACACACGTAAATTAAAAATAATTTTAAATAATGATCAGCGTCGTTTCCCATAGATACACAAAAGGTGATGCAATAAAAATAAAAAAAGGTTATATGCCGTATGCGGCCACACAAGCTCCAAACCAGCCTTCCCAATCGCACAGTCTCGTATGGAACAAACCCCATCCGCTATAAAGGCATGCAGGGTGTCGTGGTCTCATAAGTGGACAGAATAGCTGAAGCCAGACTTCGTGGATGCACATACTTGGCTGGGGCTACGCTGGCCTCATCTGACATAAGACCCATTTCCGCATGACGCGGGTCAATAGTAATTTACTTTATCACACTTTGTCTATACATATGAAAACCTAGTTACTTTCCTTTATACGACTCAGCAGTGACGTTTCATGATTACGAAAATTGATGGGAAAAGTGATACTTTCAGGTGACTACTGAAACCAAATTTGTAAAAGTTTGTTTCTTAATATCGTCCCAAAACATTTTGCTGCATTTTTATGCGATCTCCCTACAAGCCGTGAAGACGCTTTCCTGAAATACGTGTACGACAAATGTTTACAGCAAAGCAGTTAATGGAAATCTAAGGTTGAATACCATCACCTTTGCGCGACAAATTCCAACTGATACCAGAATGCGTAGTAATCTTAATTTAATTTTTTGTCCATCATTTTATTGCGAGCAACATAAACTGCAATAAACAGGATGCTCACGTTGGTAAAAATAGTGCATAACCACTATCAATTCACAAGAAAGGCATGCGGATTTGTGGACACACTTATCATCGGATTACCCAAATTCGTTAGATACACCATTTCGTGACATCGCTGTTTTTCGTCTATCACGTGACCATCCCGGTTTAACGGTGAAACCCTCTGACGATTTGTTTACCAACTGTCATTCGCCGTGCATCGGAACGATTTTTTGCTGATATGCGCTTTTAACAGGTAAATTAAGCTTGGTGTTTGTTTTTCGGGTGCAAAACAACCCCTTTTCACTATTACCACTGACCTCCTGTCCTTTAAAAAGCTGTGCCCTAATTAACCGTCGGCAAGCAGAAGGCTTGTCTGTTGTAATCACGTGATGACGCCATTTGAAAAAGGCCAAGTAAAAATTAATAGGTTTTAAAAACAATATGAAATCTTACGGATTTTTTTTAAATAGGAAAAATTTTCATAAATTGAAAGTTTTATACAGTTACTTCTATGTACACAACATTGTACGGAATACCGTTAGGGCCATCGTGATTACACATTAAAATCCAGAGGGCGACATTGCGATAGTACGATGGCGACAATGCGATAGTACGATGGCGACAATGCGATGGTATGATGGCGAAAATGCGACTACGCGATAGTAAGATAGCGATAGTCACCGTACTGTCGTCATCGTATTATCGCATTGTCGCCATCGTACTATCGCACTGTCTTGTTCGTATTGTCGCAATGTCGCATTGTCGTCATCGTACTATCGCACTGTCGCCATCGTATTGTCTCACTGCCGTCATCGTATTATCGCACTATCGCATTGTCGCCATCGTACTATCGCATTGTCGACTATCGCCTTCCGGTATACAAACCATTCTTATTACAGAAACAAAATAGATGACTTTATAAAGATGTACTTTAAAAGAGAATTCAGTTATAATTCAATCAAATTCTTATTTAAATATAGAATGGGTATTGATGTAAGGAATGCCGAACTGTAAAGTATTTTTAAAAGTAGCTCCATCTAGGAAAGAATACTATGTGCGCATGTGTACCGGAAGGCGATAGACGACTTTGCGACAGTACGATGACGACAATGCGACAGTGCGACAGTGCGACAATACGATGGCGACAGTGCGATAGTACGATGGCGACAATGCGATGATACGCTGGCGACAGTAAGATATGACTATCGCATTGTCGCCCTCGTACAATCGCATTGTCGCCATCGTATTGTCGCACAGTCGCATAGTCGTCATCGTACTGTCTCATTGTCGCCATCGTACTATCGCATTGTCGCCATCGTACTATCGCATTGTCGCAATCGTACTATAGGATTGTCGCCATCGTACTATCGCACTATCGTATTGTCGCCCTCTGGATTTAAATGTGTTACCACGATGGCTCTAACGGTATTCCGTAACATTGTGACAATAAGCAGAAGGCTTGGCTAATGTTATCACGTGATGACGCCCTTTGAAAAAGGCCAAGGAAAAAACTATTAGGTCTAAAAAAAATGAAATCAAAAAGACTTTTTTTAAATTAGCAAATAATTTCATAAATTAAAATATTTACACATTCACTGCTATGTACACAACATTGTGATGTTTGACTATAAATTAATTCAAATAAGACTTGCCTCTAAATAATGTAATCCGACTATTCCAGTACAACACGTAAATTAACCAAACCTAACTTTATACATACAGAAACTTCCCTGGACCGGTTTCAAATTGTTCCTGATTTTACTTGCGATTAGTGTGGGGAATTGTCTAAAGATCTATTATCTGCTGACACAGGAAATCATTTACTCTTAAGATTGGGCACTTCTGAAAATCATTGAACTGTCTGGTTTTAGTACATATCATATGGCACGATGTGGAAACAACCAGGTGAAAGCTATTAGATAAGCAATTGGTGTGTTTACATCTTCGAACAGCCCTGTTAACATTAAGTATACAAATAATGAAATTTGTAACAGGTATCACAACTATGCATGAATTGGGTTTCAACATCCAAAGATCTATAAATTAACGTTTATTTATAGATTTTTGCAACATCTCGCAAACCATGTACTATTTAATATGTACTATTTACCATGTACACTTGGTTGTGTGTACTGTATAATACCTGGAACGTTAGTAGGTTTATATGTATGTGTAAAACTCGTTTCACCATCTTGTCGAGAATTTTAATTGTATTTTCAATCCCTAAATTTCAGATGGGGTAATCCCGTGATAGTCAAGATGGCGACGTCCATGTCGAGACAGGTATTTTTCGCCGTTTTATACACTTAATTACTTTTTTTTTTTTATTTATAAAGACGCTCACGTTCCAGCCATATCAGTAAGAAAGTGATTAGCGTTTATTTCGTATCAAATTCGATATATATCTCGACTTAACTCGCTGCGTTTTTTTAGTGGAGCTATAATTAGGTCATCCCGCTAAAAATCTCGCTGCGAGTAAAGTCGAGATATTTTTTAATTAGCAAATAATTTCATAAAATGAATTTTTTACACATTCACTTCTATGTACACACCATTGTGATTTTGACTATAAATAAGTTCAAATCAGACTTGCCTCCAAATTATGTAGTCCAAGTATTCCAGTGCAATACGTAAATTAACCAAACCTAACTTGAAACATACAGAAACTGCCCTGAACCGGTTTCAAATTGTTCCTGATTTTACTTCGTAAAGTGCTGAGAATTTTTTAATGAGCTATAATCTGCTGACACAGGAAATCATTTACTCTTACAGATTGGGCACTTCTGAAAATCATTGAACTGTCTGGTATTAGAACAAATCAAATGACACGATGTGGAAACAACCAGGTGAAAGCTATTAGATAAGCAATTAGTGTATTTACATCTTCCAACAGTCCTGTTTACAGTTAGTTG
Source organism: Dreissena rostriformis (assembly GCA_007657795.1). NCBI lineage: Eukaryota > Metazoa > Mollusca > Bivalvia > Myida > Dreissenidae > Dreissena > Dreissena rostriformis. The sequence goes on from VMBQ01002732.1 coordinate 27,205, forward strand.
ATAAATAATGTAATTTGCAACAGGTATCACAACTTTGCATTAATTGGGTTTCAACATCCAACGATCTATAAATTAAACGTTTATTTAAAGATCTTTGCAACATCTCGCAAGCCTTGTTCTATGTACTATGTTCTATTTACCACTTAGATTGTGTGTACTTTATAATACCTGAAACTTAGTTCGTTTATATAGTATGTGTAAAACTCGTTTAACCACCTTGTCGAGAATTTCTATTATAGTTTCAATCCATAAATTTCAGAGGGGGTAATCACGTGATAGTCAAGTCATGACGTCCATGCCGAGACAGGTATGTTCTAAGTGGACTTGTAATTAGCTCATCCCGCTGAGAAATTTCGCTGCTAGTAAAGTACACATATAGAGCGAATTTAATACGAAATAAACGCTTATGACGTTCTTGCTGATATGGCTTGAGAGTGAGCGGCATTTAACAATTTAATAAAAGTAATGAAGGGTATAAAACGGCATGGACGTCGCTAAAAGGTTTGTCACGTGATTGCCCCCTATGAAATTTATAAACACCATTAATTTCAATAAATGCGTACACATTTGTGAATAATCCGAGAGTTCTCAGTCATTATAGTTTAAGTAATGGGAAGTAATTCTAAGACTCATAGAAGCAGTCATAGTAGTTTCCCTTCAGTCACGAATATTGTCAATGCAAAAACGCCGGTTTTCTTGCGTCTAATAGGCATAAACAGTCAATAGTTGTAAACATTGTAAACATTTAATTTTACATTCAATTTATGATAATTTCAGGTTATATATATATATAACCTGAAATTATCATAAATTGAATGTGAAATTAAATGTTTACAATGTTTACAACTATTGACTGTTTATGCCTATTAGACGCAAGAAACCCGGCGTTTGTGCATTGACAATATTCGTGACTGAAGGGAGACTACTAGGATTGCTTCTATGAGTCGTAGAATTACTTCCCATTACTTAAACATTAATAACTGAGAACTCACGGATTAATTACAAATGTGTACGTATTTATTGAAATTAATGGTGTTTAAAAATTTCAGAGGGGGNAGTGGCACGAACTGGTAGTGGCACGAAACGACCATAACTCATTCTACATCAGCCCACCGAGTAACGAAATCCCCCATATTTACATCTGTAAATGAGGGAGGGTTCTCAAGATCATCTCTGATGACACAAAGTATTGGTTCTACCCAGGAAATAGACTCAAGTGTCTCAATAAGCATCAGACTTTTGCAGGAATCTATCTTAAATAAATAGTTAAATAAATATTTATATGTGATATTTTATGATAAACATGTCAGTTAAATAAATACTGCACAATTTGTTTTACCTGTATACAAGTACCATTCCAATCTTGGCGGCTAGTGAACTATTTTAAAAGCACCATAACTATGAAACACTAATATTAAGCATATGACAGTGTTCCACAGAAATGATGCTGATGATAATTCAGCATGATGATTAGATATTTCTAAATTCCATTTCCACTAACGACGTAAGTTACAATTCCAGTTCAAGGACTTTGAACAGACTTAGAAAAATAACACTATTCCACTGTTAAACGGTACGAAAGATTGATTTATGCAATTAATCGTCTACTGATCCCGTGTGAGCCATCTCGCTCTCTGTTCAATGTTTGTTATATGTGCTTTTTCTCAATTTTCAGCAACACATTAAAGAAAACAACACGATGTAAAAACTCTACCGGATGTTGACAGTTTGAATATAACCCCAAAGAAAACAGAATGTACAAAAAAGAAATCGTAGATTACGTGAGCGTTTTACGAGGACGTTTACGAGGGGTTTATTGAAACGGTTTACGAGAATCGTAAATCCAATCGCAACTACCCGAGTTACGATATCGTTATATTTACGATACGATATCTTATTGAAACGGTCCCCAGATCCTGAGGAAATCCGTACGAGTGTGGCTATGTTTTTAACGGTGGTATATTTAAATATCATATAATTATATTGTAAGTCACTAAAACAAACTTTCGGACAGCTAGTTTACTTATATTGTAGAAAATACGGTTCATAAATCCCATGCAACTATCTATATAATACCGAACTGAGCAAAACATATCTTGCATGACTTGTGAGTACCACCGGTATGTAGAATTACGGGTATGAGTTCATTCGATTCATTGATCACTGTAACGGTCTTATGATATCACAACTGCAACAAAATAGTGACATAACACATAGCTTCTTATTCGGACTACTTTCCAAAATGATTGAAAGAAATATGTAACAACAAAGCTAATATGCAAGAATAGACCCAATCAGGAATATTTCCTGCTTTAAATTAATCGGTCAGGTCAACAACATTTGCAGGGTTATAACGAATTCTTTATAATCCGTCTGAAATAACGACGATGAGTGTAAATGCCTTAACGCAAATATGTTTTGTGCAAAGCGGCTATTGATTAAGCTCTAGTTTTCTCCATTTAATTACATTGCCACCATCATAGACTCATTTTGTATGCGTATATCGGAGAATATCCACTCTTGACATAATTTGTTTCTTCTTTTACAGCTGGCGGTCATTATTCCCTGCTTAAAAAAACGGACATAACGATTCTTAGCTACTTATTAAATATGCCTTTAAGCAAAACATAGGGCCCTGCGATATAATTTGTTACACTTGGAATTGTTGATTCTAAAATGTGTCAGTAACAACTTTCTGTCACGAGTAAAGTGACCGTGGAGTAGATTTGTATAGAGGAATTGACACACATTTCGATCGTACCAAAATAAGAATATTGAGATTCAAGTGACGTAACAAGAGAGACATTTTTGAAACGATTTGTTTATGTTTTGCATAAACAAGTGACTTTAAGTAGCATAACCCTCATAAACTATAATGCGTTCACCCTATGCAGACACGTGTATGTTCGGATACGGGGTTTTAGAGAGAGACGAGACATCCTGGGTCGTTCGTGCCATACATTTGTTTTAATACTTATGACAACTATTTGTTCGGAGGTTGAGGATTTAATTGTGGGGATCGAACATGCGACCCATTAGTTCTGGATCCAATGTGGTACCGCTTAACCGCGGTTCCGCTCAACTAGTGCGTACTGGATTAAACAAAAAACTATTTAACGATTAATGTCAATATAATTTAACGTTATTTACAGGACAGATGGAAATAAAAATACGTATTTTTGTTGCACATGAATAATACCATTATATCAGATATTTACATTAAAGAAATAAACTAGTATGCACTGATATATGAAATAAACAAAAAAAGCACAAACTTATATGAAAATCCCTAGCGGGTAGCAACTCTCGGCTGAATAACCGAAATAAGCAGATTACACCAGCTCTATCATGTTTTGTATATAGTCCTTTTTAATTTTCATGTATATAACAATTTCAATATGCTCGAATATAATTAAGCAAACAATCAAGAAACATATTATACATTGATAAAATATTTCGCCGAAAGAAGGAACACTTCATTTTTTCGTGTTCGTGTTTTAATTGCCTTTACGAATTCCTTGTTAATTTATGTTGCCTTTATTCACGCAAAATAAATTATTATTCAAGTTAACCAGTATTTCAACTGATCATGTAGACATTTAATGTCGAAAATCAAAATATGCAATCTGATTCTGAGGATTTAACTATGTTTGTTGATTGTGATTAATTTAACTATACTGACAATGGACTGGCCCTCGATTCGTGATCAAGATAGCAGATACTTGCAAATCTTTAAATTGTATTAGTTAATGTTAATGAATTCATATTTAATTTGTGTCTACTGTTTTTCTAAATCAATTGTTTATAAACATTAAAATTCCAATCTAGCAAAGATTTCACTAAAAGAAAGATCATTCCAGATGTTGTTTCGATACTAGTTTGATATTTGCCTTTTTCGGCAAAAGGTACATATTGGTAATCTGTGTTGCCCATACATAAACAATCTTTGCAAATGTACATATTGAAAATATAAAGCGGTGTCTTAGCAAATATGTACAATGTTCAAATTTTAAAATATACAAGAGTTTTTACCTGGATGAAACAAATAGTTTCCAAATACTTAACCTTCATGTATTAAAATCGTGCATTTTGTAATTAACCATCTTTCATAATGGATAATGTGCCAACAAACTGTATTAATTTTAACGTATTGTTATGTTAATGAGCATTCTTAAACAGCTGTATTTGTTGATTAAATACTTATTACTAAATTACACACACACATAAATTGTGAGCAATATCCCGTATTATTATCAATAACTGAACGGAAATTTAACAAACAGTTTTACAAACATATGGCTTTGAGATGTTCCGAAAACAAATGTTCAAGGGTGCACACGGTTCATTGGTTTATGATACCGTTGTCGTTCATTAGTGCATTTGGTTTACCTTGTATACTATGATTGTTCTAATAATTGGGCACTTGAAACACATAAAGGATCTTGTTTTAATGCTGCAAGTATAACTTGGTTTATACGCTATACTATATAATATATATGACCGGTTTATACAGCAGTTATTCTTGAATCGTAATCGATGTTATGTCTGTGTCATGTAGATACCTGTAATAAGTATTCATTTATTTAAGACAATCTGTTAATCAATATTGTTAAATACTTAGAAAATGTCGTGTTCTATTTCCATCAAAGCACTGCGAGTATCATATATTTTCTCACTAGGTGTTACGCTCAAACGAGTACTCTAAATAAATTATTATTACAAAATCACAAAAAGTCGTATCCTCAATATAATACATATTATTTTGATACATAGCTGAATTCGAGATGCGTTAACAATAAAATCTTTGTCTACAGTGTTGCATCCCATGTTTTTGTTTATAAATTGTAAAATGGTATGCAAATTATGTGCGCCTATATGTTGACATTATGCTGTAAAATAAACTGAAACTAAACAAGAAGAAAAAGCTTCCAAGCGGTTTTTGTCAAGCCTTAAATAGGGGGTTTGCAATCTTAAGATTTGTCGACTCTGTGGCGCAACGGTAGCGCGTCTGACTCCAGATCAGAAGGTTACGTGTTCGAATCACGTCAGTGTCACATATTTTATATATTCAGTTAGGTGAATACATATGTATGTAAACATGTAATATAATAAGATTTGTTTCAAGAAGCTTATTATTATTTGTGTAGTATTTGGTGTTTTCGTTCCGAACAAGTCTTGAAACAAAAAGCATCAACATTGTAGAAGGGCAACACGTGACAAAAAGCCTTGCTTAAGTCCGTTCTTTGTGCATAGGCATAGCAAGAATTGTTTTGCAAAATCACAATAACATATTTATTTTCAATTTCATACATGTTGTATTATGGTACACAGCTGAGTTTGAGATGCGTAAATAATAAACAAATAATTATACTTTAAACAGTTTAAAAAAAAATAAACAGATAAACAAAACCACATGTGCACGGTACAATCAAACTAAGAACATGTAACCCATGAACAAAACTTAACAAAATGATAAACCACCAAATAGAACTTGTTCTTTTTTCTTTATCTATAAAACTTTTAGTTAAACAATGTAAGCTATTCTTGAGTTATTGAGTACCGGGATATTATATTAGCGCATACTCATGACCGATTACGCTGCAAATCAATCTGCTGGCCAACAAGTGGGAACCTATGGCAGCCATATTAGTGGACAGATTGTTAGAAACGTATTTCGAAAACACGATAAACGAGTAAGAAGACATTGTGTCGGTATATATGTTTGCCTCAGCGACACGTCCAGCAAAAATATACCATGAGTTTGAATTAATCTCCGCTTAATACTTATATAGCACATATCAAGTGCTTATGGTGTGATAAATGCTCTGTTAAATGAAGACTTCAGTTTATGTTTAACATTTATTTTCAAATCTTTAAATGCTAATTGTTGCTTTCCATGCTATTTTTGTCACATGTTGTTTTTGTGATAAACAAAAATGATCAAATACATCACTTTTGTTTCATTACGAGTTTAACCCTGACTTCGAGGGTTGAACTACTTAAACAACATTTAATCAACGATACATTTAGACATAATGCAATACATTCATGTGTAGGTGAAAGGTTCAGACGCGATCAGTACTAGTCATAAAGCGAAATTCTACTGAAAATTGTTTACATAATGTTTCCGTGCAACATTATTTGTATTTTAATCTGTATAGTTTGCAAATGTTAAATGTTAAGTGTTAACAGTTTTATTTAAAAAAAAGTGTCCGCCCGTTCGAAACACTTAAGACAACATTGTCCATATTTTTTTAATTTCCTTTCTGCACGTTGTAATATTGGTTTGTATTTGTTGTTATCTAAGCTTAAGAGTGTCTGCACATCCGTTGAGAATCCAAACTGGCAGATATGCTCAGCATAGCATTCTACGAACTGAACGTTATTGTCAATGCTGTAATGACTTCGAATTCAAAGATAAATACCATTTTATATGCATAAGCTGCTGTTACAATGAGTTAAGACAAAAATATATTAGCCGTATATTTGATATCCACTGATTTTTATATAAATTCCACAATTTAATAGTTTCAGGAAACTAATAAATTAATTAAATGTATGTTAATTAATCAAAAACCTTCTGTTATGAGAAATGTTATTCGTAATAATACTATTCAATAAACTGCAGTTCCGCCTTGATAGAACATAAATGTTCTTACCATCGATTGTGTGTCAAAACAATTGTTTGTTTTTACGTCCGTCCGTCCGATGTTGCAAAGCTCATCTGCATATTAAATTATAATTTATATCCAATTAACGTCATCTAACAGGTTTCAAGTTGCAAGTGGTGTCGTATCGGTCAATGGACTAAAAACCTGTGACTATTTTCATACAGATAAACGACAAACGATCTCACGCGTTATCTTGTTCTAAACGACAATGTCATGGCGGGCCATCTCTCCGCAATCGTGTCCATTTGAATGTTTTAACATTTCCCCGAGGGGAACTTGTCAAAAGAAAAAGAAAAAAATAAGTTATCACTTATGACAAATGTGCCTCGGTAGCGCAGCAGGTAGCGCGTCAGTCCCATACTCAGTTGAAAAGAGCGATCTGAAGGTCTCGAGTTCAATCCTTACCCAGGGCAATTCTTTTGTCAAACAAAATCAGGAAACGGTAGATATCCTTACATAATTTTGCACATAGTATGATTGCGACAGTTTAACGATTGCGTCTTACGCATCAAGTAAAGCGGCCTTTTTATTTAAAACACTCCAAGACATTGATACAATATTAAAAGCTTATGTCATATTATAGTCCCGACTATTCATCGGGAAAACACGTCACCAATACGTTCATTCCACCTCATTATACCCCTCCTGGAAATGATAAGAACTCGATATTTACGTTAAAAAATATTATGACAAGCACAAGCATAAAACATTACCACATTCCCCTCGACCCATACATGATTTGAACACTCAACCTTCCGATATGGATTCAGACGCACTACCGATGCTCCCTAGAACAGAACGTTATAAGAATGACTAACACTGCAATAACATAGAATTTAAGTTTGTTACCATTTTACAATGTCATGTTTTACAAATTCCTATTTTGAAAGAGACGTTACGGGGCATTGAGTTCACATGTGTCACTTCAAAACCAAACCCTTTTAGCTTATTCTCGATTAATGATTGGACATTTCAAGTACTATTTTCATTTTTCGCCAATATGTGCATGACACGCTTTCCCTTAACGTTTGCAAAAATACCCATGCTTTACGAACACTATACACTCACTATCTGCATTTTCAAATCAATTTGACAAAGTTTATCCCCTGGATTTGATGAATACCTCTTAACCTTTTAACTGTGTATGCGTGTTTACGTATTCGGAATTGAAATTAAAACAAATCTGCATGGCAAAGAATCAACAAATTGAGATCTGATAAATTCACACTCTATGAAATACCCCTCTAACTATCTTTACAAGTATAATCAGATTAATTATTGATAAGTCCACGTTTTCCGAGAAAATATAAATTGTTCAGAAAAAGAACAAAATAAGAAACAACAAAAAGCAACAAAAGGTGGTAACTGCTTGGAATCTTTATGATAAATCGCACATTGAGCCCCTTAAACACAAGTGAACAAAACTTAAACGCACGCTTTTCTATAAAATGTTCAATATTCTTGAACCTTCATACATGAGTTTATGAATGCTTTCCATTGTGGGACATTACACTGATTATAATTGTCTTTATGTATATTCTGCTAATCTTCGTAACATAACATATACATTAAATTGTTTCTCCGGGACCTTCTTTCCATCAACTATAAAACTTATGGACGTCCCTTCGTCCGTCCTTACCGTGGCCTTGTCCACTTTATTGTTATGGCTGATGCATGAATTTGTCGCACTTAGTACAGGGTCATTATATAATGTTACACAACATACATTCAACCACAAACAACTGGGGTTTAGAAATAACATGTTCGATGGTTTCATCTATAAATCAATGTTTAGCTATGGTGACATTATTACGAAACGGACCTGACAATTTTGAAACACCTTTGAAAATGGTAAACTTAGGGCCATTCACATAACGTTATATCAAAATCTGCTTCCGATTTAGAAAAAGACGTTGTTAAGAGAAAAGGTTATTGCATGGACTTACGGACGACTGTTATCACTGTATCCTAAAATATCTCAGTGAGCATTAAGGTGGGCTAAAACGGATATACAAAGCATATAAGACTATGCACATATTTATACATCGACACAAACGATAAATATTCACGGTTTATATGACAATTACATGTACACATTAGTCTGAAGCCTTGACACGTAGCAATATTGATCTATGTCATATTATTGTCGAAATGCTTGTGTTTATACAGGCAAATAACATTGTAACCCAAAAAGGTTATTTTGTTTTCAGCATATATGTCCTTGAGCTATACATGGCACACATCGCTACAACTTCTACAAACTATGGAATAACGTCTCATGTATCTATTTATGCACGATGCATACTATTTTGAAATAGATAGATAAACAAAACAGTTTTATTATACCACTGGTATAAAGATGTGTATCTATTTTTCGTTGGCAAATACATTTCTCAAAGTTCACTTTATAATAGCATTTGAAAGGAAACTTTTCATGACATAACGTGTCAACAGATACAATTAAGTACATACATATTACGGAAACTTAAAAAGCGTATTCCCAAATGGCGTTTTTCTTAACTTTGTCACATTGAACACGAAAACAGTCTAATTGTTTCATATTGTGCACATTTGTGTCATCAGACAAATTGGAATAACTAACTTCTGGAAAGTGCATCACGCTCAACCAAAAGTTTTGTCGAAAATAGTTTCCAGCACTTTTAGACACATACATATTCTAAATAAATATCTTCGCAATTGACATGAACGATCCTGAAATAGTTCCCTCTTAGTAGAGATTTAATTAAGTTTGCTTTCTCTTGTACAGAATTGACTGTGGAGATTATTATGACTCATTAGGTAAATTAGTGATGTTCCCTTGAATATTGGAGGAAAAGATTACATTACTTGGTCCCTTATTTTGATTTCAATTTGTTAAATTGTCATATAGTTTACAATGTTTCCGGGGTTAACACAGTAATAATATATTGAGTAGCTTTCTTAACATGGGTGCAATATCGTGAAAAAGCACACCACACATGTTTATCCGATTATCATTTCACAGTTTCGTAACACTAACAACCATCCATATATTTCAAACTGGGGTAACTGCTGTATAATGCAACATTGAATGTTTTAAATGTTTACAGGCAGGCGTGTCACAAATTAAAGGCAACGCATACTAAGCTTTCAACTTAAAACCATACCCCATATTATACAACTCGGGGATAGGATATAGATAGTGGCTAACATTTGTATAAAACTGAATGCATCGAAACTGACTTAAACCTAAACTGGTTTGCACTGACCGTTTCAAGGCGATTAACCATTAAATCCAATTTTCTAGGAAATCGTTCTTATAGAAAATTCTAGAAACTGTATTAAATTCAAATTGCAATACAATCTCTAAACTACAACACGCATACTTCTTTTCCATAAATTGCAATATATATACAATTTAGCTAACAATGTGTTAGCGTGCTACTATCAAAGATAGAAATGTATATATCAATTATATATACGTCGCTATGCGTTTATAGGTTTAGTTGTTTTCATTGAATCAATGCGATATGGTTTATTTGGTTAATATATCGACACATCGGATTACGTAATATGAGTTTGTCGAAGTTCATAAAGCGGCAAAAGTTTCGTTACGTATGACAAGAACTTATTTCTTTGTTCGTTAAATTAACCCCGTCATTACTATCTATGGAACGCTATATATCCGTGTATCCGAAATCAAAACTGATGTATTTAGTAAACGTTTCCAATTTCTGTTTGTAGTTATTCATGTCATCGCTTGTCACAATGGATTAAAGGTATCATACAATATAACTCCTGATACTTAATCAGGGAATTCATGCTTGTGTGTTTTCCCACTTCATATATATATAACACAACAACAACCATAAACAATAACGATTGTGAAAATCGGGTTTAGTGGTACTATATTTGCATCTTTTCACAATTTAACGCAACTTCGCAGTTCATATACGTAATCATGAACGGTTAAGGGTTCAAAGAGTTTGCTGCGATATAACGTATATGTGCCTATGATATGTATAGTTTGATACTGAATTTTAAAGCACAAACATATACATTAATGTTTTCTATTGCGTTTAACATATATTCATATACATGTGGCATACCTACTACCATTTTGTGTGTAGGTTTTATTATGTTTGCTTTTTAAAGTACAGTGGAATCTGTGAGAGATAATTATTCTTACTAATTCAAATTATTTATGTTCCCTTGATTATTGAGTGGAAGAGACATACAATAATTTCATATTTTTAAAATGTGTTAAAAAGTTCTGCATTTCATACTACGTTTATGTTTACACTTACACACACTGAACTAATATACATGTTATAATTGTAAGTATCCATGATTCTACAAATATCACTGGGGTAAAACAGTAATAATATGTTTCATTTCCTATTTTAAAGGTACGCACTATCGTGAAAAAGCACACCATATATTTCACTAATGTATTAAACTAAGAAATATACAATTTATTTCAACTGGTCACCGCTGTATAATGCAACAGTAAGTGTTTAACATGTTTGATAGGTAGTCACAATGTAAGCGTATCATTTAATGTCAATTTACAACCTTAGTCCATATGATACAACTCTGGGATATGATATAGAAAGCTATTGACATAAGTGAAACAGTCCTTACCCTTATAATGTAATGTAATGTAGTGTTTCGTGTTGTGTGTTACGTTAATTTCATTGTGTCACATTGTTAACCCTGTGTTCGACGGGTTCAATAACATTAAAACATGTATTACAATTTCACGGAAGGACTGTTATGATTTTGAAGGTTCGGATTACAACTTATTTATTCGATCGCCTGTTATACGTCAATTCAATATTGTTGTGCAATTTCTAGAGACATTTTTTTTAGTATTCAATGAGGGTCAATTGAAAATATGGCTAACATTTGTGAACCAATGATTGCATCGATAAATCCCCCTTCTTATAATGCTTATTATAAAGAAGAACATATTGGTGTAAGTATTATGTTCTTTATTCACATTGAAATACAGTCTGAACAGATCAAGGAGTCATTAACAATATCATTTGCATTACTGTGCAGTGTTGCTGTTGTTTTTTCATAACGAAGTAGAACTGAATTTAACCGTTAAATTCGGTACAGCTGTTATCCAACCAACAACAGCTGTAAGGAACCTTTTAGCCATTCTAGACTCGCATTTAGATATGGAAAAGCAGGTTAACTCTGTTTCCAGATAATGTTACAATCAGATCAGACAAATGGGTCAAATTCGGAAATACCTGACTGTGGACGCAACAAAATCGCTGATAAACTCTTTGGTAACATCAAAACTTGATTATTGTAATTCCCAGATGTGTGGCTCACCGAGTTATGTTCTGAACAGACTACAGCATGTTCAAAATACCGCTGCTCGTGTTATAACCGGGAAACCACGACAAAGTCACATTACACCGGTACTGAGGGAACTCCACTGGCTTCCTGTACATGCAAGAGGAGAGTACAAAGTACTGATGCATGTGTTTAAAGCACTTCATGGACAGTAACCGAGCTACATCATGAGTATGCTTGAGATTTACACTCTACGCAGGGAACTCAGATCTCAGAATCACTCTGTCATGCTAGTCGTGCCGAGAACCAGGACTGTGTCGTACGGAGGCCGTTCGTTCAGGTCTGCCGCTCCAACACTTTGGAACACGCTACCAGCAACGCTCATGACATTAAAACATAACCCGCCTTCAAGAAAGCGCTGAAAACACATTATTGCGCAAACGTTTACTTGCAATGTTGATTATTTCAAAATTAATTATGTGAAAAGACTATTTTTTTCTCAAAACAAAGCACTGATTTATCTTATATAGCAATTTAGTTTGTTATTTAAAACATGTATTTTTATGTTTAGCTTGGTATTAATATCTTAAGCGTTTATAAGTATTTCTTATACTGTGTTTTAATTCTTAAACACTATATCTTACAATTGATCTTATATTTGCTTGTCATTTATGTCCTCGTATTATATAGGTTTCCATCTATTTTAGTTGTATATGTGTCAACCAATCATTGTTTGTCATAGTTTTTAAAGGTCTTTGTTTATTTGACTGGTTGAACAAGCATTTGTATTGTAAAGTACTTTTGCACGTGTGAATTCACGAAAAAAGTGCTATATAAATATGATAAATAATAATAATAATAATAATAACAATATGCGAATGATTTATTATGCCACTAGTGTACAATTACAAAGATTCACTGACCCGATATGTCCAAGTGTAACTAAACCACAGACGAATACAACAAATTTACTCCGCCCACAGACTGTTATATCAGCACTGTCCGTTAAGAAAATGTAGCCGCGCCAACACTTGAGATGTTCATGCTACTCTACAATCTTTACTGAGTCTTAACACACGGCAACTTGAAACTATTTTTGTAGGACTTTCGTTTAAAAAGTAAACCATAAATTGATATGGGTCCGAGGTTTCAAACGTACTGATACATGTGGGAAGATTGTAAACGTTCTGATGAGAAAATAAGCAAATATCACAAACAACTAAACTAAAATAGGTAATCTCTCGATAAGTAACACGTGCTCGCTTGAGTGCTTTATGCGGATGCAGCTATGCGCAATTTAAGATGGTTATGTATTTATGTTGTTTTTTTATACCCAGATGGACCACATGTGCTGTTATTGGACAATATAATGTTAAGAATCCATGATTTGTTTTTAAATATAACTTATTGTTAATTGATTTGAATAAAATGTTGATGCCATAAAGTTTAAGTTTTTAACCAAACAATGTGTTGTTGTTCTTGTTTTAATAATGAGTTAAGTGTAAGGTATTGTGTGCCTTTCAATCGGTGTGGGACCATTTCTAGGCGTTGACCCTATAAATAACCGCATTTGGTTAATTTGCGTCAATCATGTAGTGTCTGTATTGTTTATAGCGTACTTACCCTTTAAAGTGATTGTTCGGCTCAGAGAAGGAGTAGAACCGTTTTTACACTGACATAAACATCACACGTTTTGTAGTGGCCATTCAAATGAGATGACCCATTCAAAATACAATTTTCTAGTAAAATTGTTCTTAAACAGAATGTATTAATTCATTAAACGAAATTGCAATATTGCAATTTCAATTATACCTCAAAACTACAAAAAGAATACGTCTAAGCCACATCTATCTGAACAATTATAAAGCGTGATACGATCACACTCTGCAATAATCAAATCATAGAATGTATTATGTATAATAAACATCGTTGTATGTATATAAGTTTGTTTTTTGTTATTAAATAAATGTGTTATGTTTTATTGTGTTCAACTATCAGCACATCGGCTTACGTAATATGTTTTTGTCTAAGTTTATAAAGCGGCAAGTTGCAGTTACGTTTGCAGGAAATACTGTGTTTCTACTTTACATTAAACGAAATTCCTATATATCGATCGTACTATATTCGCTATCCTATCTCCCAACTGATGTATTAAGTAAAATATTCTATTTCTTTGTCTAGTTATTTAATTTCATCGATTGTCACAATTGATTAAACTCATTGAAACTCCTGAAACTTTATCAGGGAATGTGTTTGTTCTTTCCACTTCTTCTATTACTCAACATTTTCCACGTTCGTTGATATAAAAACATTTACATTCTAGTTTAAATTGCAATTGGTCTTTGGGCATGAAGATTTTATTATTCCACATATCAAGTCACGCAAATGTATTGAACACTATTTCCGAATCATGGCCTTTTTTTGTTGGACGGTTTTATTATGAATACTTTTAAGAGAGATAAACACATTCATCCATGTGAAATATTTCAAGAAAATAAGTTATGGAAATAAATTGCGTAACTCGTCTCAAAATAAACAATAACATGTTCCCTACGATAATGTATTGTTTAAAAAATACTCTTATTTTTCCTGATTTTGTCAGAATATAAATCACTCAGAATAATAAATATACATAAACAAGTATCGTATAACTGACAATAACCATTCTAAAATAGCTCATTTACACAGAGAGCCAATACTGTTTTGCTTTTTAGGAGATTTTATTAAATTGAAATTATAGCTGTTGTGATAAAAGATGTATTAATAATTTTCTACAATAATTAATTACCAAATACCTGCTTCGTTACAGTGTGTACTATCCATAAATAAAATGACCGTCACCTATCGCATATTATATTATGTTGCACAGCTCCTTTTACTCATAGGATTATAATAGTAAATTCATTAGCGTAATATAACAGTTTTCAAGTTGCAAGTTGTGTCGCATCGGTAAATTGACTGAAAACCTGTGACCATTTGCATACAGATAAACGACAAACGATCAGATGTTATCTTGTTCTAAGCGGCAATGTCATGGCGAGTCATCTCTCCGCAATCGTGTCCATTGTAATATTTAAACATTGCCCTGGGGGAACTTGTCAAAAGAAAATGAAAGAACATACAAAGGCTATCACGTATGACAAATAAGCCTCGGTAGCGCAGCAGGTAGCGCGTCAGTCTCATAATCATATGAAAAGAGCGATCTGAAGGTCGTGAGTTCGATCCTCACCCGGGGCAATTGTTTTGTTAAATTAAATAAGGAAACAATTGATTTCCTCAAAGATTTTCGGATATATATGATTGAGACAGTTTAACGAATGGGAATTAGGCATCAAGTTAAGCGGCTTTTTATTTATTAACGCAATGATATTGATGCGAGCAACGGTATCGCGTCAATTGTGGTTGTTTTTCCATAACATGCCATCACATCTGCAATCTAAAACTATTTGTGTGAAATGCGATATCCGAAGCAAACGTTATAACCTATGCAAGAGTCAGTTAATTAAATAGAAAAAAAATAGACATTTAACACTTAGCCTGTGTGCTTATGTTCGATTAATGATTGGAAATATTTAGTACTATTTTCATTTTGCGCACAATATGTGCACAACATGCTTCCACTTAACATTTGCAAAACTTACCATGACGAACATTGGTTCGACGTTACTATATTCATAAGCTCACAATACACTCACTATGTGCATCTTTCAAATAAATTTGACAATGCTTATCCACCGCATTTGACCAATTACCGACATTTTCATCTCAACTGTGTATACACCCCTTCAGTTATTCGCATTTACTAGTGTAAGTGTTGTGTCCCTTAGCCGGATGTGACGTCAAGCGGGGATCAGCCGGAGAGAAAATTGTACAGTGTAGCTGAAAAAAATCAACGTCTCTTCCACTATAAATGAGTAAGTTGCACAAATATACATATTTTTTTTATTATATTGATGCATATTTTAGCTATCGCTTTTTATATATTTCATTTAAGTTAGCTAAAATGTGAAAAAAAACATTAAACATTCTGTTCAATTTCAATAACTGGGTGTCAAGACAAATTTCATGTTAGAACATAAACTTTGAACTTTAATTAAAGATCTAAAAAATATTGATAGATCTTTGCTTAAATGTAAATAAATTATATAAATTCCAAATATTGAAAATCGCCTTATTATGAGTTATTTTCCGATAGTTAATATTTTTAAGGGTATTGATTATTGGCATAATATGATTTGAGGGCTTTTTTCACCACTTTGGAAACATAACCCATACCTTAAAAAATCGGAATTGAGTTGTCAATTTTCTAGATATGTTTTGTATTCGTACTCAATTGTTTGTTTTAAAAGTTACATGAATATTTTTTAAAGTAGCTATAATGCTTAAAACCTGCCTTTTTTATTTTGTTGCAGCTGTATCCCAAGGATGTCCCTGGGGCTGTTTTACCTCAACTTCTAGAAAGATGCAAAGTAATAGAGTTGAGATTATGGTTGAAATGTCGGGGACATTTATATTTTACTTATTTATTTGTCATATTTATTATTTTTTTAATAAGTCATGAAAGTGATAACCGGTAAAAAGGAAAACAGAGTTTTTAAATAATATAAATTAGATATAAAAGAATTCTTTTTTATTATTATTATTTTATTATTTTATTGTCAGGGTTTGTGAGATTTAAGTCAAATAATATTTATTTATTTTAATCATATGATGTCTGTTCATGTTGGTGCAATTCCTGTATCTGATTTTTTTTCAGATTTTGTTTCCTGAAATGTATTAATGTTAATTACTGATTTCTAGCTATCACATGTTGTCTTTCATAATTTATTTCGCATTTTATGATACTTCATACTGTTTCATGATCTCTGCTACTCAAATGTGCTAATCTTGCATTATTTCTATTGTAATAAAGCTTATATCATTGTTTAACAAGTGTTTTTACTCAATGGATTCCACAAACCTGTAGCATATAAGATATCCTCTTGAATCTGATTCAAATTGCCACTCTTCGTTTGAGCATTTTTATCGCGGTGTTCAATCAAAGATATATCAATAATCTTGTTTATTGATAGATATGTGGATTAATTGCCCCTGTGTTCAGCACAAACCAATTATCTCGTTATGATCAGATACTGTGCCGACCAATACTAATTAACAACATGGTGTCATACGCCACAGCAGGGACCTATACTTGTACTGATCACAGGTGGCAATGTCTGGTCATTTAACACCATTTATGATACCTCCATGTCTTCTCGTGGTATTAGTAGTCATTTCTTGGAGTAATGTAACGCCAAATACTCAATTGTGCTTTTATTAGATATGTAGCGTATTGTAAACATTTATAGTCATCTGCCCATACAGATTGCCAGAAACTAAATACTGTATATATGTTAGCCAGCTTAATCATAATAATTAAGTGCTTAATACCTATACATTTTAAATATNCATTGCAGTGAACATGGCTGAAGTCGATAATTTGTGGAAAACAAAATATTATTGTAAAGCGCTATAACACCGTATAGTTCTCATTACTAACACCGTATTATCTCCTTATATAATAAAATATAATTTAATAATAATATAATTAAAGAAAGAAAAAAAAAAGGTAACCCACACCAGGGCTCGAACCACTGACACTTTGAGTACAAGTCTAGCTAATTAGACCGCTCGGACATCTTGTCATACCAACATTAAAAGAAAAGAAAACTTAAGAATTATTGTTAACGACCATCCATTATACCGATCGGATTACATGCAAGCAATGTTGTCTCCCTTGAGAAATCAAAGGACTGAACGCGATGAATGTGTACAGAAAAGAACTGAACGAAAACAGGGCTTAATGCATTTAGGTGTCGTTTAAATGAAGTGACCTCGAAATTAAATAATATAAGATGCCCTGCATCAAAATACCAAAAATAAGGGGTCTAGCTATCAAAACTACGGAGTACCGACGCAAACAAGAATCCACACTTAGGCTTAACGGTTGATGGGCAAAGGACCATAACTCTTGAACGGAAAGTTCGATCCTCAACATTCTTTCTGCGCCATACGCGGGATGCTTTTTGCACGCAAACACGCACGCACACACACACACACCCACACACACACACACACATATATATATATATATATATATATATATATATATATATATTTATATATTCAACCAGGTGGTGGTGGTGGCAGTTGATATCTCTGAAGTAACAAGATACAAATATTTTAGTAACACCAATCTGTTTAAAGCCCAATAACTTATAAATGCAGTTCTCACAAATAACGTAATATTGAGTAAAAGTATTGGGTTTTACCATTATAAGAGCCGAAACCCCTTTACATGTTGTTGGTTGTACTGAGGCTTCAACAATGAAACAATTGTACATGTATATCTGAAAGGTTTAATAGAATGTTGCCTAATAATACAATTATAATCTTATATCGTCTAAGCCTATTGACCAAAACGAGCTTTACCAAACACCATCACTACTGAACGATAACAGGTAATCGAGAACAGTTCCCCGATGCCTATGCCATCCACGAAAATTAATGTTTTACTTTCTCCTTGCTGCAAAACCGAATTTAGTTCAGCCTGTATCGTATTGTGTCGTTTTATTGCTACAAGGTTAGTGTTCGTTTCATTTCATTTTACTGCCAACAAACTGCACTCAATTTCCCTTTGATTTAGTTAGCATTATTCCCCAAGGTCGTTGGATGCAGACAGACAATCGATGCGCGGAAAACACCATATCGACAAATGCAAGGTTCTATGTTAGAGCTACAAACATGTATAACAACATATTTTAGAAGAGCGCATTGCTTAATATTTGTAATATATTACAGTGGGTACCGTTCTTCCAATACTTGTTTTCAAATCGACTTTATCACTGATTGTGGCTTTATCCGAGTACAAGCGGGGCGGCATGTCTAATACATTGTTGTTACTCAGAACACATTTTATTACCGATTATTTGTTTAAAAAGAAAGTGAACATGTTCTCATATGTGTTAGAACAGGAAAAATCACGGAACTAATGAACAGTGTAACTTACTAACAGCAGTATATAAACCTCTGAAACTCATCAAATATATTAGCATCAGTACTTTAATAACATAAAACTTCATGCACATTCCACTGTTACGTGTCATTTTCTACAGCACTTGTTCATCTGTGTTTATGATGGGTTTTGGATCATTTTCTTGATCCTATGTTTTATTATTAACAGCACGAATTAGAATTCCTATAGTTAACACCCATATCAAAGACAAATGTTAAGTTTTCGCTATAAGACAACAAATCATCAAATGCCTGCTATTAGTTTCTTTTGCAAAATGGTTCTTCCATCAAATGAATTCAACCATTCCTAGTTTACGTTTTGGAGCATGACATCTTAGAATTCTGAAGTTAATACAAGTTTCATTCATATTAATACAATATCGGAACAAACAGACATATGAAGGTTAATATCTGAAATAAATTAAAACATAACAATAAGACACAACGAACGTTCTTCATGGTAATAAATATAAAAACCAATAACAACGCCCAAAATAAAGTCAGTTTCTTACCACCATAAAATGATACAACACATATTGAACGGAATACGAATGTCATATCAGCATCATATTGCACAAAACTCATATCTTCGTAACTAATCTCCCTCGGAGACAATACGTACTGGTTATGCACAGGAAACGATCTAGAATGCGTTTCAATAAGCCTTCGGCTTTCAATGCAATCGAGCTGATATAAATAGGTTTAAACAAATACATCTCAGAAATAAAACTTAATGCATGGTGTGAAAAGCCCCGATATCATAATGTTGATGTCTATGAAAATACAAACAAAAGACATTATATTCATTTTAATTCATAATAATTATTGCGATATGCCAAAGAATAAGAATTCCTCTCCAATTGTTGATATAAGCATTAATTTGTATTGGAACAATTCAAAATATGAATATATTTACATTTAAATACACACTAAGATGAATGAACTTGTACGTGTGATGCATAAATGATAGGCTAAACAATTCATATCATAAACATGCATAATACAATATTTATTTCATTTGTAACATCTCTAAGTCATAAGTTGACATATTCTGAGCAGTAAGGTAAGTATTAGAATCATATAATGTCAAAATTACTGCTATCGATGCAAATATTGTTTTTGAGATTTGTTGTACCTGAGAACAGTTTTGGAGTATGCTTAGCAAGATGTTTGAATTAATGTTATGTTCCGGATATTTAATTATGACAAGCTTGTAATCAGTGTTTAAATTCTTAAAACGCAATGGAGATAAGACCGTGTGGTTGTAACAGAAGTATCATGGCATAGTAATGAACGATATATGTATTGAATGTGTCGTATTTAAAGGTTTCTACCGCTTATACTAAGGTTAAGTTTCAACCTATTTAAATACATTTTAGGTATCCAATTACCAAAGCCATGCATCAAGAAAATATGCGTTCACTCCTTTAACAACGTTTTCTTTTCAAAACTATGTATCCGTTATTCAAACACATGTTTATTAATTAAACAATTGTTCTTTTAGGGACAGAACATGGGAGCTGCTTGTTATTATCGAACTGAAATCATAACTAATCGATATATAATTTGGATCAGGAACGTCAATGTTACCAAATACATTCGTGTTTATCACAATTCAAGCCATTTATGGTTGGCGGCGCTTAAATTATTTTAAATGCTGGCGAAGTAATGTCGTCCTTTCTTCAATACAGCTTTTATTGTAATAAGTATTTACTGTTTGCCTTATTTAAGCTAATACTTTAGCCAATCCGTATCCAGTGACAAAACATACCATGAATTACCGAGAATTATCAGTCCAGTAGCACATTATGACTTCAAAAATCAATTATCCGACCAATAAAATACATAGAAGTATCAGAACAGTAACAAAATATGCCGTGAAATATCTAGAATTATAAGTCTCGTAACAAATTATGCTGTGAAATACCGAGAATTATCAGTCCAGTAACAAAATATGAAGTAAAATACCGAAAATTATCAGTCCAGTAACAAAACATGTCGTGAGATATCGAGAAGTATCAGTCCAGTAACAGACGATGCCGTGAACTACAGCGAAGTATTAGTCCAGTAACAAAATATGCCGTGAAATACAGAGAATTATCAGTCCAGTAACAATAGATGCCGTTAAATACCGAAAACATATCAGTCCAGTAACAAAAGATGCGTTGAAATACCGAGAATAATTAGTCCAGTATCAAAAGATGCCTTGAAATACCGAGAATTTTCAGTCCAATAACAAAATAAGCCTTGAAATTCAGAGAATTATTAGTCCAGTAACACATGATGCATAAAATACCATGAAATATCAGTCCAGTAACAAAATATGCCTTGAAATACAGACACGTATCAGTCCAGTAACAAAATATGCCTTAGACTACTGAGAATTATCAGTCCAGTAACAAAAGATGCCTTGAAATACCAAGAATTATCAGTCCAGTAACAAAAGATGTCGTTAAATATCGAAAATTATCAGTCCAGTAACAAAAGATGCCGTTATATACCGAGAATTATAAGATCGTAACACAGTTGGGAAATTTATACAAATCGTTTTACCTATTCATGACATTGCTTAAATTAAAAATAATTTCTTTTTTTAACGTATACAACAAATATCGTATTAATCAACGAATAAAGCAATAAGTAAATAAAATAATATAAAACATTGCATATTCACATTATTTTTGGTTTGAATGCATTCATACGTCTAAAAAGGCACATATATTGCTATAAAATTTATTTCAAACGCGTACATTCATTACAATTGTAAGACAAAATTGTTATGATATTTGTCGTGCTATAAAGAAAATTAGCGTCACCACATATACTCTGTTTTAACCACGTACTTTAACGTTTATTATTTAGTAATACGTTAATATTTCTATTCTAATAGTTTGGAGCTCCATACAACTTGCTTAAAATTAAACAAAAATACTGCGGCCGTTCCTAGGTGTTGACCCGAGCTTTATTATTGTTTGAATGATTGTAACGTATTCCTTTGTCGTTTGTGTAGTGCTGAGTAACACTATATCACTTGCCACTTTACGCATTTGCGTTAAGTCCGGTTTTCCAGAGCGACGCTCAAACATATTGTGTAGATTATGCATTTATCTGCAATATAATAGTCACGTATAAATGTATCATTTACAAACTACCAAAACTTATACGGATGTACCAGAAAGATTAATTAAATGCATGCAATGACAATGGTTGTATAGTTATATTGAATAAAAGGTTTTCGGAAAAAGACATGTATGGTCATGGACGAGATAAAAGAGGGTTTCTGAATAAATACACGGGTTCGGACGTTATATATGTTTATGTCTTTGAGCTCAATTTATCAACGACTTATGAAGGTGAGAGACACATACCATATGTCTAACGTCTGCTTAATTGACAAGAATTGGCATGAAATACATCACCCATGTGCAAAAACAGCTTTGCGTTTTTTTTAGAACCCATAATTACAGAGGCGTGTAATTATGGTCCATTTTAGGTATACTTGTTATTCAAATGACACAACAATTGTTGGAAGTAGTAATTAATTACCTTCCCCAATTCGACAGAAATATTACGCGCTTGACACTGCTTCATATTCTCTTGAAAATCCAACTAACTACGGTTGAAGAATAATACATGATAGGTGGACCTATACAATAGCTCAGTTGGTTTCATCCTAGAACTTATAAAATTCCTGTGAACTCCTCTTTAAACTATTTTTTTTTAAATCCATTAAATACCGAATTATACAAACCAAATGTATATACCAGACATACTAATTGTTCATCTTCTATATCTTGCTAATGTCTATTTCACTTGACAAACGCACCTATTTGCTTTTATCAAGGCCTGCAGCTCAATTCATACTGGTTGCAAGAGGCTAATACAATGCAATTTTTATACAATAATATTGAACCTCATATGAAGCAATGCAATGGGGTCTATACGGACGCATATGCTACACCCTCTGAGAAAAAGGGGTGCAATACATGTGGGGGGACGACACTTTCCGCCTAAACTGAAATTTCGCTAAGAAGATATCTCCTATAAACAAAAAAAGTCCATTAAAGTGGGAAATGCCTCCCTGCTTAGCTTGTGCGGACTACACATGATAATCTGGTACGTTAATTTACACACATGCATCAAACCCTCTTTTCACAGTTCGCGGCTCATTGAAGTAACATGAGCTAACGTTAGACAGGTAGGGGCAAATTGGACTGACAAACTTCAACGGACGTAATTGTAGTCAACATATGTTATTATAAAGCGTGCACTATACACACTTAAGTAGTGCTTATGCATTATTATCTCAAAGATATGTATGCGTATTGTTTTATTTGCTAAACAATCGCTTCGATCGCCATAGAGAAATATAAATATGCAGTTTCTTAGTTTATTCTCTTACTTCTCTTTTCAATGTTTTACGCTTGTTCCATTTTACTCAACGGAGTTCAAGCATTTTCGCTGTAGATTATTTGCTATAATGTAGTTTGTAGAGCTGGATTGTGAGGAGCAATTTATTGCAATTGTGTATTTTTTGTTGTGGAGCAATTAATTATTATTTATTTTTTTCCTTTTGTTTCATTTCTTGTGTGTATATATATATATGATTAGTTTAGTTAATTATATTATAATATTCTATTTAAATTTAGTTTACATTTTTACTCTTAACCATTTGGAGTGTAAAATAGTGAATAACACTTACCTCTTGTTAATACATTTTCCCAAATGTTTTTTTGTCGTAAGCTAAAGTCTACTTTTTTCCTATTGAATGTTTTATTTTTACACTCACTATGTGCATTTTGAATGTCCTTCTTTACCGTATCGGAAATAATGGGAAGGGTCGTCATCTAATGTTGTTAAACCCTTTTGCTTTTTTCTATACATTTGATAACATCAATTTGTAGTATATCTACTCTATGCACCATATGTTTATTTGTATGAATTCATGTATGAAAGAAAATGCAATAAAATATCATTACAGTTAAAGTTATATTCATTTCACGTTTACATTGAGTTTAACGTTTTTAACTTGGCAGAGCAATGTATGCGAATTTAAAGGGACTTGTTCATAGTTAATCAAAATGACACTTTTCGAACTTTGTGTCAAAGATTCAAAAAATAAATGAATAATGAATATCAATGAGAAAATAACACTGGTTATATAGACGCATACGGAAAATACTATTTCGTTTACGAATAATTATCGTTAGAAATTGATACAAATGATGAAGCGTTTCAAACGCAAATCGACCGAATATATTAGAGAGTTCTGTTGTTTTCGTTATATTTTATGACATTAAGTGTATTTATTCGTGTATTTATTATATGAAGTATAACATATACGAACAAGTATAGATGCACAGATGGCCGAAAGTTATCGGCGCTAGACGTTTCATACTCTAACCCTAGCCCTAACCCTGTGGTAACCTTTTTTATTAAATGTCATTATTAGTTTATACTGACACTCTTAAGTTTGGATGCTTGCATTTCATTTTAACGTATTTAATCACGAACTGCAAAACATTCCAAAATTTGTGAACAAGTCCCTTTTACAATTCCACAAACTGTAACGCAGATGGCGCATTTATGTCCGACAAACAAAACAAGCAAAATAGAAATATTACAAAACTATGTGTACATCTTTACTTAAGAGTATGCTGTACAGTTTAAAACCCTGAATTGCCTTGTGATAGTTCATTGGATTTTGTTCCTTTAAGTCACGCATTAGAGTTGTGTGAAGTTGTTCAATACATTATTTCAAACACGTACGCATAGACCGTGAACACATTGTTCGTAGCATACCTGTATGTCAAGATTTGAATGAACAGCACAGTATATGATTTCCTCAAGACCCATTGCTTTCGAATAGGTTGCGAAATTACGAAATATATTATACACGTATCCTTTCTATGGTTACAACTAGTGTATTATCGTCTTAAACGTTTAACATAATTTAAGACACACTTTAAAATAATGTTTAAAATGAACGCTTCTTCGTCAACTTGTATGAATATCCATACACTATTGTCATTTAATCACTTGTGAAAATTACGAATTATAAAGTGTTGTTTTGCGATTTGAAAAGGAAAAGTATTCAATTAAACATTGGTTGTTCTAATAGACACACAGTATAATACCTCTTAGAGTTCATAGTACTACTTTTAATGATTTGGTATTCAATAAAATTCAATTCACTCGTGATATCTCGAAAAGCCTGATGTTCAAAGCGTAAAATCCTTTCAAGTAAGATCAAAATAGTCTTATTCTGTGGAAGTCTGGGTTGCAGAGTGATATTAAAGCAAGAAGCAATTATGCAACTTTGCATATTCAGTCTTAAGCAGCTTTAAACTGATTTATATAATCTGTGGAGGTTAATTACTCGTTTGAAAACATCACTGGTTTACGACTTTTCGAATTCGAATTGTAAGCGGAGCCTCAATGCACGTTCTTAATATGTATATTCGTAAGACATTCCAGTCTCATCCGCGAAAGACTTGATAACAATGCAACGCTTGCTTTACCATGGCCAGTATAAGAAATTAAAATTAATGACTTTTGTACATTTGTTATTACTACATTATGTACCGATCTTATCTGGTCAAATTATATGTTGTCATTTTGTATTGAGATTTTCTTAACAATACATTGCCTTTTTCAATTTAACAAAGCTTGCGCGTAAAAAAGTCCATTAGTTTAATTGTTTTAAGAAGACAAGCTGTAAAGAAGTACTTTAGTGTAATTGTTTTAAGAATGCACACTTCACTGTACCATAAGTTCGTCACTCTTTTCAGAGAAACATTAGGTCGACATAGCCAATTGGCTCAAGGAGAATCCTATATTTTTAACGAAAAGCATGAAGAAATACAACAAAACGGCATAAAGACAGACTTATGGAATTCAAAAGAAGCAGAGCTTAATCTGGAGTCCGTGCCGATGTTCAAGACCTGGTACGAGAACGTCAGGGCTGTAATACAAGAAGAGAAGCTCGGCAACAAAAGACATGACTAACAGCTTCCTTATGCAGAAATTTGTGCTCCTGTTGTCTTACATAACGAGAGGAAAGGGAAGTCCGCGAAGGCTAACACGGGACGATACTATCCGCTATAATTTGGTTCTTCTTTTGAAGAGACTCCCTTTAAATGAAAAATTTCAAAAAGCGAAATGTATTCTCCACGATGAGCCTCTGCGGACTGCACACGTCAGGTGAATCAGGCACGAAATTTAACGCACATGTATTAAGCTGAGTTTTCCCACAACTTTTATCATGTTATCGCATACACATGGTCGACGCTTTTGGGTAACAAATCGGA
Source organism: Dreissena rostriformis (assembly GCA_007657795.1). Classification (NCBI taxonomy): domain Eukaryota; kingdom Metazoa; phylum Mollusca; class Bivalvia; order Myida; family Dreissenidae; genus Dreissena; species Dreissena rostriformis. Next base: position 53,528 of record VMBQ01002732.1, read on the forward strand.
AAGTTGTACGATAAATACCAATACTTTTTCATTATTGTACTTCATTCCTGTCAAATGTTTTAGCTAAACACAGGAATAATATTATCCAGCAGCTTAATGTGTTTTGTTCTTAGAAGTTCTGCTAATTGTTATTTGTGTGCGTACGCCTCCAATGTTTTACCAGTACGGGGTCTATTTTTTTAGGGATTTCATTTGTTATAATAGTATTTCCAACAAGTTCATGTTATATTAATAAACAGAGAGTTCAGTTCAGTCCCATTAATTTTAATTCGATAATGTTCTTTGAAAACGGTAATATTGTTTGACATATCTTCTTTAGTATAATTTGTTTATTGTACTTGTAACATCATGTTGAGTTGCTGTTAATAACAGATTAGCCTGTGAAGTCTGTATAGGCTTATCATGGACGACGCTTTCTGCTTTAATGGTATGTATCGGTGAAACGAAGTATATTCTTATTATGAATTCAGTTTAGGCGGAAAGTCTCGTCTCTGACAAGCTGGGACGACACTTCACGCACATGCAATTAATCCCGTTTTCTCAGAGTAATTCGCTGTAATTCCTAGCAAAATCGCGATTTTTTTATATTGATTGATCAAGTCACATTTGAAAATTGAAATCGCTTTCTAAAGAAAATACGTGTCCAGCGTAGCTCTAGATCTGATTGCGCATAAGCTAATTATGGCCAGGTGCTATCATGTCCGGCAATAAGACTAAGAAACCTTGCGTGCATTCACAGCGGACAGTGTTACTCCTCACTAGACTGCTCGATTGCGCAGGTGGTCTGTAACTTCGCTGGCCTCATATGCCACAAGACCCAGTTTTGCATGACGCGGCTCATTTAGTTAAAAAACGAATTAACAAACAAATAGTTTTATTTAATATGCTTTAATATAAACTGTTTCACTTTTCACGCAATGATGATTTCAGCTATTTGTCAAATATTTGTTTCCGCTTAAAATGACATTTGAATCAATATACTGATAACAATGTTGTGACAATCTCATAATTGGTGCATGAGTGAACGCGTGCTAAAAAGTATTTCTAATGTTGTGGCTTTATCGAAATCTTCATGCATAATCGAGAAATAAAAACGTCTGTAGCTGAATGCCGGTGTTTTCGGATATATCCGTGTCAGCGCGTCGATAAATAGTATATGTCAGGTTACCGATGGTGTGTGCATAATTTGATTAAATCATGAGCTCTATAAATCATCAGTTTTCATTCAAATACTTTATAGGCCATGTCCTAATAGGGGTCTCCACGCATCTCTCATGGGATTAATTTTTACCTTTGCCAAATTGTTCAGTAACTCAAGTAAGTAAATTTGTTTCACTTGTCCCCAAAGATAAAATCAATTGAAAGTGTTCATATCCACAAGTTTCCATGGCAACCGCCACTCAAAATTATAAAACGGACCAGGGCGACTATATCACATCATTATTATATTATATCTTATCGTAATACAAACAAATTAGTGATTAAACAAAGGCTTCACATTGTGCATTATTTTAAAGACCAAATTATATATTAATCTCATTTGCATATTCATGTATATTAATGAGAAACTAACAAAATCGGGAAAAAATTACTATTAATGATCATAGCTATGTAACTAAACAATCAAATTTGATGAATTTGGTGTCTATACTTAGGTTTCAAGGGGCAAAGAACACATAAAGATCATCAGAACTTGTTTAAGTTTACAATAGGACACACACATCCAACATGGCGTCCAAAATGACCCCCAAGATGGCCGCCAAAACCTATAAATGATCAAAACTATGTAAATATCCACTAAAATTTGATTATTTTGTAGGCTATACATAGGTTTCAAAGAGGGCCAAAGAACACATTAAGATCATCAAACATTGCCCTGTTCATTCGGATCACCATGGTGTCTCTGAGCATAATGGTGGCCTGGACATGCATGAAACTAGCTGGCTTGCAGTGCGACAATCGGCTGGAATTAGTTCGAGAACTGGTAGAGGTAAGATACTGCAGAAGTCCATGTCATTTGAAATACCTTCCCTCAGTCCATATCCTTACATCACTAGCACAAACGAACCATTATACGACAAGGCAATATTTGAATCAAAGATCAACGCATCGGGCCAAGAATTCCAAATTTTAAACGAGAAAGACTTCAGATAATCCCGTCAACCTCAGACAACGTCATCGACACTAACGAGGCAGCTGGACATATCAGAACTGCCATCGATACTCTGCAATCTACGTCCGATGTCCACCAGTATCGAGGCCACAAGTCCCGGCGCGTGTCTGCACCGTCGTCTACTGCGATTCTAGATTCTTTTAAAAGGTCATGAAAATGTGGGTACCATAATTTAGCGACGCGTGTAGCAATGGCAATTTACTTAAGCAATTAGTTGACATTCTACCACTCAAAATTAACTTCATGAATAAATGGAGACGGTGCATCATTTATACGCCTGTAATTTCGTATTTCCTTTGCTATTACTGCCACATTTATGTTTTTGCGCCGTGAATCAAATCTCCATAAGGTATAGGTTTTCCATATATGAAAGACACATCTAAATTGAGCGAACATTTCGTTTGTATCAATGCGTTGTGTCTAGTTCCCAACTTAATACTGAACATTTTGATCAGTACTCGAAGGTTTTCTTGAGATATGTAAAGACATATCCCAACGCACGGCGATGAGTTCATAAAAACATGGTCTACAATATCAAACAAATAACATTTCCTTTCAAAAAAATTGCTCATTTAGTATATCTAAAACACCGTTTCTCTGAACATATGTTAACGCGCTCGAAAACCATTCGAAGTTATATAATTATAAATAAATATTGTATTCAACCTAAATGATTAAGTACTCGTAGGATTCTAGCTCATTCCCAATGAAGAATTAGGAATGTATGATGTCACAGCATTCCATTAAATCAATTGCAATATTTTTTTCCAGATTGCTTTTGGGATTTTAAAAGTCACCTATATTGATTTTTTTTACTTTTACTGTACTTGTTTTGTTTACTGATAACTTTGGTTAGGACGTTTAATGTACAGAGGTCGGTTAATAACTTGTAATTGTCTTAAGTTTGTATATGGCACTGGTAAAACCTCATAAACAATTCAGCGCGTATGTAATTAACCAGGTTTAACACGTCCCCATCTCGTCTTCTCGGACAAAAACGATAATAAGGAAAAATAAATAGACGAATAAACACCATAAACTTTCATAAACAAAAAAACAAGTTTAGATGTTTTGAATAGGTTCCCAGAATTCAATTATTACTAATTGTGGTGGTATATGTGTTTGGCTTTTCAGACTGGGTAATAACAGCGAGGATTAAACGAGTGGGCAGATTCGCTATCCCTAAGTGATTGTGGGAAACTATTCCACATAACAATACCATTGTAAGCAAAAGATTTCTTACCAAAACTTCCAACATTTGGTAAAGAAAATCTCCCAGTTTCACAAAAACTATAACTTTTATCAAGTAAACCGGTCACAGGGAGTGCAGACACTCTAGATCTTGTATATCGGTTATGGGCGAAATTCAGGGGTACAAAATGCTCCTTAAGATATTCAGGACATGTGTCTGACGTTATCTTATGAACATGACATAGAGTTAATTAGTCTACTCTCTTAGAAACAGGTGACCAGTTCAGTGACTTAAATTGTTCAATACCAACATGAGACCTGCCATACATATTATGGACAAATCTAATCAATTTATTTTGGGAAGTCTGGAGCCTAGTTTTTCAATATTGAGTAAACTATGGTACCAAAAAGAACAAAGATATTTAAAATGACATTATACCAGGGGCATGACCAAAGTTTTCCTAGTGCGAATATCAAAATATTTACTCTTTCTAGATAAGTACTTTAACCGGGCATTTGACTTTGTAACCACAGACCTTGAAATATCATTGCTTGAAATACTTTGATCCAAAACTGCACCAAGATATCAAACTGTTTAGCATGTTTTTCTTAGATTTCATTTTTTTACAGTAAGTTTTGGTGTGCTATTATGTATATTTGTCTCTGATATGTGCTTTTTTGAAGAAAACAAAAACAACTATATTATTGTGCTCTATGTGATTTTACATTTATTCATATGGGCTTGATATACCTACCAAACGAGACCTAACAGGATACCTCAACATTTTGTTTCAGTTTTTCTTTTATGTGTCACTTTTATAAGTTGATTCTTCCTCTTTTTATATGTATGTTATTTGAAAACGATTGTATGGATACAACTGATTGTAAACACTTTAATTTCCGTTATCCATAACATTGACATTGTAACATGAAACCAAGTTATGTACCAGACCCTATTAGTGGTGCGAGTTTGGTCGAAAATAGTAAGTACTTAAAGACGCATACATATTCTTAATACATATCTGCTCCAAGGACATAAATATCCTGAAATAGTTCCCTCGTTGTGGAAGTTCAATTATGATTGCTTTCGCCAGCACAGTATATACTGTGGGGGATAATTATGACCCATTAGTTAAATTGTTTATGTTCCCATTACTATTGAGTGGAAGAGACATACATTACTTTGATCTTGGATACCTATTCTGTGTTCAGTGTGTTATATTGTCCTAAAGTCACATGGTATCCGAATTTAAACCATTTATTCTATATATAACCATGTTGAGCATTTTGTTAAAGATAAATTAAAAACAAATGGGTTTATGTTATCAAAACGCATAACGACATAATTATTGTTCAAGTTTCAAGTCAATGTTTTGTATTAGAACATCGGTAAAACGCTTTTGACCATTTATATACAAGTTTACAAAATAAAGTCAAATGGTATCAATACAGTACACCAAACTATCAAACTATTCAATACTTCAATAAATGAAACGCAAGAAACCATACCATGAGAGAAATTAATGTTCGTACGTTTGTACCGGAACACAATCCATAAACATAAATTAAAACAAAGTGCATTGACGCTTCCAAGGCGTTGATCCCTGCTTTAATCAGTGTTTATTCATGGTTGGTGTTATTTGGTTATACACATTGTGGACAATAACAATACGTTTTCTCCCTTTAGAGTGTCCGGAGTTTTAGTGAGTGCTGTATTAAATAAGAAAGTAGATCATTTAACACACATTTTTAGTTATGTAATTGACACAGAAGAACGTGCATTTACATCTTTATTATGAAAGATATCTTGTGGCCAAATCTTGTCTACGCTTATGAGCATGCTGGGCTGCAAGAAATCAAAACACGTCGTATATTAAATACATTAATGAAGTTATAACATATCCGCAGCGAACACAATCATTTTACTATTTAAAACAATAAATAATGCAAGTTTATTTGTATTTTACATCCGTCAAAACGACAAATGAATCACTTAACTTATTGTTCTTTCAAAATACACACCTGGTGTATATCCCATATGAACCCAGTAACAATAATATAGGTTACGCCTTCGGTCTAAAAGTATATAACAAAATTATACTATAGATATTTATAGATAAAAACAAAAGCACTGCAACGAATTTTTTGTGTTGGGACTCTTAATTATAATAACTGTCAATGACTTTATTTCAGTAGCAACTATTTCTCCATTACGAAATAAGAGGCGCTCTGAGCAATCCGTGCTTAATGCATGTGCGTAAAGGATCGTCCTAGATGTGCCTCTGCAGTCCGCCAAGGCTGTGCAGCATCGACACTTTCCGCTTGTATGGACCCTTGCGCTTAAAGGACGTATTTTTACGTATAACTTTATATATACCGGTATATATCGCAGTTATATGTCAATGATCTTCTATGGATAATGTGTGTAATTGGATTGTTTGAAAACGTATGTTAGGTATTAAGAACAATCTGTTTAGCAATATCAAATTATACAAAACTCATGTTCTATACCCATCCAAATACTACCCGTATCATTTTTGTTTTCTTAACGAAAAACATGCCGAGAAGGAAACTTTCTTCCCATTTGTATAATACTCTGTACCTGTTTGGAAGGCTCGCTACAGACACATTGGCACAAAGTCAATTCGTTTTAGATATACAAGTACTCCGTTGAGCGTTACGTTTAATGAGAAAATATATGATACGGGTATTTCTGTTTTTCTGTAAAAAGGTAAACGTCATACCATTTGCAAAGGATGGGATGAACATAATGACATGAGTTTATACCTATGAAAACAGGTTTAATAAATTATTCGCATTGACCGTCCCGAAGCGGTTTCTAAAGCGGAAAGCTTTTTAATGATACGTTTTAAAATCTTTTGAATTTATGATACCGTATCTTAAATCAATTTAACCAAATGCTTAATTGTACCTTTGTGTTCGATTAATCGCAAAGCCTTATTTTTGTTAAATTGTCTGTTAAAGTTCCGATCAAGTGTTTACATATATCAGGATATCAATTAACCGGATACTGCACGCTTTTTGTGTCGTGTTCTGAGAAAACTGGGCATAATGATTGTGCGTAAATTGTCATCCCAGATTAGCCTGTGCAGTCCGCACAGGCTAATCAGGGACGACAATTTCCGCTTTTATGGACTTTTTCATTTAAATGATGTCTCTTCTTAGCGAAAATTCAGTTTAGGCGGAAAGTGTCGTCCTATATTAGCCTGTGCATCTGCTCAGGCTAATCTGGGACGACACTTTACGCACATGCATTAAGCTCCGTTTTCTCAGAACACGACTCATTTAGAGGCGTGTTTGAGTTATAATTAGCAAATAAAAAACATAATGATGTATGCCAATACTCATGAACATATCAATAAGTATAAAACAATAATAAAATATATTGGCATATTATCCTTTTTTATATTTAGGAATATTGTTTTTATAAATGCACGATTTAAGCGAGAGATAATTATCTTGAAACATTATGTTTTATCTGAATTGTATACAGTTGTAAGGCAATGACCCATTTTGGTACATTGTGTTTGTGTCATGAACTGTACAGGATATTCGCCATATTCCTTAAAGAAATGAACAGCGTAGGTAAGAAGTCTTTACAGATAATGTTTATGTGCTTTGTTTAAGGTTACAGCTACCCTTTATTTAAAAACAGATGAACATATTGTGGAATTTGAACTTTGTATGTTTTTATTAAGGCATCGCTTTGTTATTATGATGTACATTTAACAACACGTTTAATGTATGGGAGACAATAATGGACACTATGAATTTTTGTCCGAAAATAGGCTAAATTCAACATAGTATCGAAAAGATATTTGGTATTATCTTTGTCTTGGTGAATACATTACTAGTTTGAAAGAGTAATATTTGTATACAATTGATTAAGGTAGCGCACCGTAATGATTTCCGCGTTTTTTTTCTAAGATCGAAGAGCCTTTTTTACCTGTTTACGTATGGATATCTAATTTAAGCAGAAGCAAATGTGTTGTTGTCGTGGCCGAGTGGTTAAATCTTTTGACTAGAAATATTTTGGGATCTTCCCGCGCAGGTTCGAATCATGCCCACACCGCATACTTTTTGCGACGCGTTTTATTTCTTTTCTAGTGTAATTTGATTTAATATAGCATATAAGCTATGTTTATTGTTAAATATGTTGCAATTTGTATGCACATTCTTCAATTTTTAAAATTAAAACAACGTTATGGCTAAATTGGATGATTTACTGCTAAAAATACACATCATGCATGTTGCATTTTATTTTTATTTTCAAAAAGTAAACGGTAAATCTGTCTATTTCTTTGTATTTTTGCTGTATATAGTGTATCGATAAAAACTAAGTTCAAAACATTACTTTAATGAAATAATCTTGAATTTTATGACACTTTGTTTTTAACCAACCCAATTTCTTCTTGGCTGAAAACACTTACATTTCATGGCGCTCTTCCATAGATAACAAGTTATAAACAATAAATGTCTGTAAAGTAATACTTATTTCATCGCGTTTGAACTTCAAACACCTTTACTGCATCTGTACACACCAACTGCATTCACATATTTGGGAATCTGGATGAATTATGGAACTTTCATATACCCCAGGGGTGCAAATAAACTGGACACAAGCCGAGCGTGGGGGTGGTTTTAAAACAATCAGTATATTTATTTTAAAAGCATGGAAAGCCTACCTAAAAAATTTCATGTAGTTCAGTGAAATGATGCTGATTTAGAAAATAATACATTAGATTATATTTGGAAAGGTGCCCATTACGGGTGCACTACCTTAAGCAAATGATATTAATTAATGAAAATCACAAATACAGTATTTTGAATGTTCAGGTATCTAATATCAGCCAGTAATTAGCGATAGTTACAAAATCAAAATAACATGCATAGCAAAATCATCAGCATCAAAGTAATGTTTTGATTACCGATATCAAATGTCTATATCAGTTAAGACAATTTGATATATTTTTCTAATAAACGTAAACATATAAAACTAACTATGTTAACGTATTTTAAACAATTTATTGTAATGAGAGCGGTTAAAATTGAACAGGAATTTAACCGATTCGCGGAGTTTGTTATACATAATTGAAATGTTCTACGTCCTTCATGACAGGAACAGACCCAGTGTCGTCTTGTTTCTCTCTCAACCGTCCAAACCATACGTACACGTGTCTGCAGAGGCTGTTAGCAGTCTAGTTTTTTGCATGTGACGGTAATTCACTTGCTTTAAAAACACTGATTGTTTCAAGAATGTATTTCTTAATAAACACTGATTGTTTCACGAATGTATTTCTTGGTTAATTCACGTGATGTTCAATATTCCTATTTTTGTGAGATCTTAATGTCGGTAAACCCCTTTATAAAAATGTACTCAACAGTCACTTTACGTGTGACAGAAAGCACTTTCTGACACGATTTTGAAGCCATAATTCCAAGTTAAACACTTCACGTCGCATGGTCGTATTTTCATCTTTGGGACATACATGTATTTAATACGCAGCTAAGAGCCTCTTTGCCCGTTCTTTAGTAGAAATAATGACAGCCAAATGTAATATATAACATGTATAATGTCGATTATAGATATTCTATGAAATACGCTTAAGATAAGAGTTTTTGAGAGGGGGCTTTGTTATATGGAGAAAACTAGATCGTTACTTGGTGTTATTGACCTGACCGATTAATGTTGAGCACACACTATTCCGAATGCGTGAATATTGGTACATGACCTTTGCTGTTATATGCTTCTTACATTCTTTTCCGAAAGAAGTTAGAATTAAGTAAAAACATGGATAAGCTGTTTTTGTGTCACTATTTGCTTCCGGTTAAGGCGTCATTAACCAATTACAGACGTGGTGATGAATAAATGAATGGCCCTAATACCCATGCTGCAACATACCGTTGGTACACAGTAGCGTATATTACGTTTCTTAGTTCGGGGTAATGTGTATAGTTCTTATAACATGGGTTTTATGAACTGTCTAAAGTGCAATAACACTATCTGTCAGTAAGGTTGTTGTGATTGCCAAAATAATGTACAATATTCAAAGATACCAATGTTACAAAATTTAGCCTCTCTCTTTTGGAGTTCCTCGGGAACTCAATTTGGTCTCACGGACGTAAACGCATCAGGTAGTATAATTTCTAAAAACTACAAATATGGTATATATCCCACGTGATCCCACGTGATCTGCGTAGAGAAAGGTTCAGACCTGCTTCGCTGTTAATGTGAAGAGGCTTGTTCTAATTATTCTTAATACATCACCAATCGTAATTAGTTTCTATAAAACAACGTGAAAAAAAAACGAGCAACATAAGCACTTTTGGATGCTGATGTGGCCAATTTGCGATGATTCAAATTAAAATTTATAAATAGGTATTTTGCGTATTTGTCTCGATAAAAACAGCTAAATACAAATACAATTTAAATACAACCAAGTGTATTTATGAATGGTCGATGGTAATGTGTGACATATGTACATGATCGTTTATTGCATGACTGCCAATGAAAAGAATCGTCTCATAATGCTTTATTTTTTGATAAGTTGTTCAATGATATGCAGACGGCATTATTTCCGTTGAAGTAAAGCCAAACTGAGACACCATAGATTCCTTATTTAAGACTGCCGCATATAGCTTCTAGGATACAACATATTGCATAATCAAATTGTTGAGACTGGCGAGTTTATAAATCTATAGTTAATGAACAAAAATTCAGGATTGACATGTGGAATGTAAAGACTGAAAGTAGTTTTACTCAAATAACTAAACTGAAAAGTATGAACCGTTTTCAAGAGAGTAATTTGTGCCTCATCTGCTATTTTAGCTGTCTCAATGTTAAATATTGATCAGTCTTATTCAATGTTATTCAATGTTAAACAAATAAGTAACGATACGTTCATGAAAAACCGATTAAACAAATAAATAAAGTAGAGCAAATATATAATTATATTTACATTTAAAGCATATTAACATGTAATAACTGTCAGTAAATATAGAAATGCGATCGAAAAATGTCCACAGTTGCCAGATTGACAAAACAACGATGGTATTTGCGGAATTCAATATCGAGAAAATAATACAGGTAATGAAACACACATTCGCTGAACATCAATATATTTATTGCCACCGACATAAAGGATGTGTTCCTTCCTATAATAATGTCTAATTTGAAGCATCAGATGCATCTGCTAGAACTAAATATTATTATAGCACGAGGTTATTCATTTACGGTCGTTACCAGTAGGAACAGTGTCTGACACAGCACACAATAAATAGCACGTCGCAAAACAAGCCACACAAAACAAAATGGAAGGAGACTTGGCAGTTATAAAATCAGCTTATATTAATAAAGAGAGATTAGTTCCGGCGAAACCACGTAGCGTGAATGTGGAGTAGACTTTTATCGAGAAATGTTCCAATATCGCTATCGAACATAAAATGGGAATATAAAAACGCCAATCACATAATTAAGAGATACATTCTTGAAATACTCTGCGTTTGTTTTGTTTAAAGCAAGTGACTTACAGTCACATAACAATAGCATTAAATCCAAGTTTAGAAAATAACCTCGCTGGGCTTTTGTTTTTGATTGGGGCATATTCAATAAGCAGCTAATAGTCGCTTTGTCCGTCCTTTAGAAGGAATAATGGCAGCCAAATGTAATATTGGAAACATATTATGTCGAGTGTGTATATTCTTTAAAATACACGTACGGTATAAGGGTATAATTGGTAGAGTAGTAATTAAATGGAGAACACTAGAGAAAAAGAAAAAATCCAACTCATAGCCGTTTTGCATAAACCTTTTTGCGTTAAGGCTATATTTTTCTTAAATTCATTTTCGAACGTAGTTATATGTACATAAAAACATTGAGGAGCTGTTTGAAATTACTGTGTGCTTGCAGTTATGACATTATTATACCATTCAACTTATTATGATCAATACATCGAATGTCCTTAATACCCGAACTGCGACAGAGCGTTTGTAGACAAAAGTCATGCAGATTACATTTCAGTTCGGGGTCAGATTGAAAGTTTTTTAACATGATACATTTCTAAACCATAATACAACTAGCTGTCAGTAAGTTTGCTTTGGTTGCCAAAACTTTGTATAATATTGTATAAGACCAACGTTCAAAAACAAACCTGTTCCGGTACAGAGTTCCTCGGTTAGTGGGGATGGTCATACAAATGAAAGCGCAAGACATACTAACGTTTCTTCCAAATACAAATCTTTCATTTATCCCAAGTTCCAGGAAAAGAGTTATTTTCAGACATGCTTCCTGTTAATTGTACGAGGCTGGTTTAAATTATTCGTAAAAAAGCACATATCTTAATTAAAGTCGCAGATACAACGTGTGAACAGCGATAAACATAAATGTTGTTCGGATTTAGGCGTGCCGAAGGTTGAATTATGGATTCAATTAATTTTGATAAATAGATATGTTACATATTTGTCTCGATTAAAACAAGCTAAAGCGTATACTTTTTTTTCAGACAAAGCGTCAGGTCTGACAGATGCGTTTAGTGTAAAGGTAGCACATCTATATATGGAGTATAATTAAGGTTCGGAACCAACAGAGGAATATTTTGTTGTCTTACTTTTATACAGCAGCTTATATCCCATGATGTGTTTTTGTTGTTTTAAAAACAGCAATTTATGTTGAATGTTCTTACTTAACTGGGTATAATTTACTTACATCTATACATAGCAAATTACATTAACAACAAATCGGACAATACTTATCCTATTGAAATGCATATTTATCATTCTTGGGAATGTAGACACCAGGCATACCATTAAACCCTTTATATCAAATAATTTTAATTTTAAAGTCCGCCTTTATGTTTACTCTTTCAAAGTTGCCCACACAAGTTCATTTAAGTTTATGTAGGCATGATACTTGGAAAGTGTGAGAGTCTGATGGCTTTGTTATTTGATAGGTTCATCTGCGCCATCTGGTTGTTTGTGGTTTTAAGAGATTGACTATATTCAGCAACTCTGCGTCCCCGTCATGACATCATAGCAAGATTTGTATAATAATCTCAGTAGTAATAATGGCTTGACATCTACAAACAAGAACCATGTGGTAAAACGCGTTTCCAAGAATAAGTACCGAAATGTCCGGTTAGTTCGATTTAAAAATCCCACGAAGACAGCGTGTGAAATTGCCAAAATTCATCTTCAATTTAAACAAAAAAATAATGAGACTATAGTAACTACCTGCATGACGATTAATGAGACGCTCGCTCGAAATTGAAGACGAAACCAGTTTTACTGAATTATCTTAACTAATCGAGGCACACTTTTCGTTTGACTTAAGATTAATAACAAATGTTTCTAGTATTAACAGATACTCTAACATTTATGATAAAATCTTTAGGGAATGGTATTTGCAAGATCAATTCTTTCGACTGCCAGCATTAAGGAACAGAGTTATTGTCATGTACGCATGTCTCGTCAGTGTTAGATATGTTAGCATTCTACGACTTGTTTTGTATGTTTTATCGTTATTAGTTCACTCTCTGCTGAGTTATATCAGGCTTCTCCATCATCACCTTTATGTTCGTGTTGCAACCTTAATAGGTCAATCGCTGCTCCAATACAATCGTCCGATTGTAAACAAAACGCTTCCGTAAAATTGACGTTGTCTTTCAGAATTGTTGTTATGGTTTATTTAACGTTGGTTAAGTTTTTTCCTTCCTCAAACAGGGCATGTACTATCTTCGTACGGCATATTTTCCACTGTCATCCACTTCTACCTGCCTGCTCATATGATTGAAGCTATCCTTCGAATAGTCTTCACACTTATGGCAGTTACTTTCCAGATATTAAGGAAATTGTGAAGCCCTACCTTTTATATGTTATCTTAATTTACTCTAATTTCTGTAATTTACAAAACGCGTAGACGATGTGCACATATTGCCTGTACTTACGACTGTAATTGCCCTGTCGGGGCTCACCCTCAGCCATTTCATATAAATCAATGACACGTTTCCAAATTGTTAAATATAATGGACTGTAAGTTGCATGGGATTTCCTTGCTTTACATGAAACATGAAACGAGTTTTTGTTTTCAAATTAAAAACCACGAGGTTGTAAATTAGTAAGTGCTAGAAATGAACATATCAACAGATTGACAGCTTATTAAACAGTTAAAGTTAATGTAATGTACGGCTCGAATCTACCAAAGAAATACTGCTTTACATATACACCCGACGGCTCCAATATTTGAAGTACGAAATACCACTATTTAAACTATGGTATTATTTTATGTTGTTTACAATTTTTAATGTATCTAGACATGTTAATATGAATATTTTCTTGGTTAACAACTTATTTTCCCTTATACGATACAGTTTTTGGAAGTAATGCGATGATATAACATATATGTGAATACATTTGGCTTTAAACAAATTAAAAAAGAAATAATACATGGAACCAATAAATCCTTGTTAAATAACACAAAACAAATTGAAAAAAGGGAGAAGAGCTTCTTTTATAAATCCGTTTTAACAAGGATTGACAACATGTTTATTCGTTTCGCCACTCACTTGATGACTAAATTAATTACTAGTTAGTTTTTGAAAATCCCTCACTGCGCTATATGTATTCATTATATATATATTTCTTCAAAATCGACCCTTAGTGGAACGCGAGATGACTTTTCAGGGGAGATATTCATATTCCAAATCTTCATCTGTTTATTTAAAACAAATGGCAAAGTGCCTATACAGCGTATTCATAATATACCAAACTACGTTAAACATATAAAATATCAAATCAGGTGTCGCTGGAACCGTCAGACAGAAATACACCAACGAGTATGTAACGACACATCAAAGCAATTTGTATTTTACATACATATTATACCTAAACGTATCGGTATATGCCATAAATAGATTACCACCCTGATGTACAAGCTCTTAGTTTTGCAGAAATAGCGTTATGCATTTGTATATACCTTTTTTGTCAGTTGCATGTTCGAAACAGTACAGAGTGGTCATCATGAGCATCATTTTAAACCAAATCATATTAATTGAAAGCAATCGAACAATATCAGATAATGTGACCAAACGAATTAAACGTGGTAGTATTTTATTACGACAATCTAGGCAAATGTGGTGTCACAAATATTTGGTGCCACAAGTGCCACAAGTGCAACATGCTTACTAGTTTATCTTGCCTAAATATAGTGTATGATCATGATCCGCTTAGGAAAGCCGCCCATAATCCTACGATAAATGCAAATACAATCCTTATACAAACTTGTTTTAATGAAGGCGTCGATGGTAATTTGTGTCGTATATACTTGTTAGTTTAGTGCATAAATGCCAATGTTAAACACATTCTGAAAGTGCTTCACCATTAGAAAAGTTGTTCAATGATATACAGTCGACTGTATTTCCGTTTAAGTGAAGACAAATTGATAATAACCTTAAAATCAAGCTTTCTCTAATGCACAGTGCGATTTAAGAGGCTCCTAAAATGAAATGCTACATATGCACATCAGAAATTGGATGCCCGTGAAGCATTTTCAGGACGAAAAAAGGCACAAGCATCACACATACCATACAGTGAAAGAATATATTTGGACCTCGCTCTGAGAAAACGGGGCTGAATGCATGTTCGTAAAGGATCGTCCCTGATTAGCATGTACAGTCCGCACATGCTATTCCAATACGAAACTTTCCGCCTTAAGTGGATTGTCGCTTAGAAGAGACTGCCTTAAAACGAAAGATAGCATACAATAAGAAAGATGGAAATACACTTTACGCAAATGCATTATGCCAGGTCTTCACAGATCGAGGCTCATTTAATGACACATTTAATCGTAACTCAAGCTTAAAAGCGCTTTAAGTTGTTGAAGAATTATATTTACGTCTCTAAATAAGACTGGCTTCGTGAAACGAAAAGGATCGCAATTATGAGATAAGTATTATTTAACATACATATAGTTGAAATAGCTTACACACCTTAAACACGAATCCTCTGGTGTTACATGCAGTACTATAAATGCAAATATCAAACTTTGCATATTACATATTTGGGTTAAGTTATAATTGGTAAACGGGCATTTGAAGTTTAGAGTACATATACTAACGGAAATTATTTTTCTTTGATTTCATGAGTTGAACGATCCACGATCCACAAAACATTGAAATGACCGACGCAAATTCTTCATATGTTTAACCAAAAGCAGATATCTACGAATTGGTGTGTCCACGAACGAGTCATTCATTTTTAACTACCAATTGTATACCAATGGATATCAATGACATTACATTATTGTTTAAATATCTTGCAAAATAAATCAACTACTAGCTAGTCAGACCTTGCTTTATTAAGCGTGTGATTGTCTACAAAGCTTGTTCATCTGCGACTATGTTAGGTTTTGGTTAATTTGTTTGATCATATGATTCATGATGTAACGTATTTATAGTTGTATAAATTAATTTAAAAAATTAAACATTCTTACCGAACAAAGACGCATTTCTAGTTTTAGCAATAGGAAAACTCACCGTAACATGTCTTACACACGATATTTTGGTAATCGTTTTTAGTTCTTTCATCAAACGAAGTACTTCACGTTTCACTGTATAAAAGCTTGTTGAATTCTAAATTCGGTTTAATGATATTAACATGTTGCAATTTACGGTTAATAAATGTTCAATCCAAGTTAATGCAATATAGCAACAACTACACAAAGTGTGGTTATTAACTGAAAGCAAAAAAAGATAAGAAAGAAATATGGTTCTTTCTGTCATTCCTTTAATCAAATATTCGGATGTAATAAGTTTCAGCTGCGATCAATGTCGACTGAATGGCATTGGTTTCAATGGCAATTTGATAAACAGCAAGATAATGTTACGAATCACTTGAGGAATTACACGCTAATGCGTGAATATGATTGTTTTTGAAGATTTGCGGATAAATTGCTCTTACAAATAATATGTTTTTCATATTTAACAAACTAGTTATAAACAAATCTGAAATGTGATATTATACATGGTATTGCGTTTGCTTCTTTTTTTCTGATCCTGTAAGTATTCTCATGACGAATTTTGAATTATAAATTCAAACGCAGCTATATGTTTTTATTTTTTACGTGAAAGAAAAGATGACGCGTCAGTGCCCTGTATGTCAAACTGTTCATATTGAAGGCAACTCGTTTACATTTTATTAATAAATCACCAGAAAGGTTTCTTCAAAACAAATCAATTACACTGTTAGTGTTATCACATAATTGGAAGTAACGACATGCAACTTGCGTAGAGCATAACGCAAAACTGACCTTCGAATAATCAATACCGATGTCTGATTGAGTAAGTTACTGATATCGTTAAATAAAAAAAACAAACACCCAAATAATGTCAGTCTCTCAACACGGAAATATAAAACAACAGTTATTGAACGAAATACGAAAGTCATAAAGCATCACTGACGTACAGGTCAATAAAAAGCGTATTGCCAATTGGTTGTTAACATCGTTATGTCATATAAAGGTTTCCCTAAATCGGATTGTGTCAGATCGTCGACGAGTAGGTAACGCGAGTTATATATCGTGTTATTTCTTTAAATATGACCGAGCGTTTGTTAAACTATTGCAAGATATGTATATTTCCAGAAAGGAAATTCATTTCTAAGTGTCATAAGGCCGAGTTCATGGAAATCGCTGTACAATTGATGAAGTAATGGCTGTTCAAAGCGATGCGACCTATTTTCGGGTCATTTTGAGTTGGATAACTTGTATATAAATTTGATAGTGTTTTTCAGAGAAGTTGATTGTTCGTTATAATTTGATTATATTTTACTAATTAATATCATAGCCACGTGCTAACCAACTGTGGATAAATATAGGGTGTGTATAAATGGTGTTCAGTTATATTTGAATTCATAAGAGTGTTTAGAAAAGTCTCGTGTGTGACCTTGGACGAGATTAGTGTCTAAATGAATGAAATGATTATGGTTCACTGAGGGCATATGTTTTTTTCTCACACTGAAACAAACATTGTAGCAAGAACTAATAAATTCCCTTCCCATATTATACGCATTTGTTTTCCAAATAAATAGTATGTGCATGACACATCTTTATATTCTCTTGAAAAACCACCTCGGCTGAAGACGAATACATTAATCTAATCCGTTGACAATGATATAATTAACAATTTCTCAATTGGTTAATCATGTAACAATTACTATTCATGCGAACTGAAGTGTTCTCTTAGTGATATTTCGTCAATTCCTACAATTCAAGGACAAATGAAGCAAACAAAGTTCTTGACATTTATTCAATAATATATATATATGATATTAATTTAATATATATATCGAACCGTTTATATATATACATATATATATATATCCTCTCGAGAACAAACTCAAAATGTGT
>VMBQ01002732.1:72005-92042 GCA_007657795.1 Dreissena rostriformis
TATTTTTTATGTGTACCGAGTGGAGATGTCATCAGGTTACCGTATCTACATGCAAATATTTAACTGTTGTTTGTTTTTGTTTGTTTTGTTAATATTTTCTAAACGGGTTCAGCTTCGTATGTTAAACGCAATATGAACTTATCTATTAATTTGGGAATAAAATCGCAATATGTATTATTTAAAATCAAATTTGAAGTGTCTAGCGCGTTAATTGTCTCCTGGGGGTGAATTGTCTTTGGGTTGCTATTAACGCTATTAACGCTTCCGGCGAGAACTCATTTTTTGGTCGATGTCGCAATAAAAAACACCACTTTTTCGTGATTTACTCGAGAACTAGAGTTTTCCCAGATATGACGAATATGCCAACGTGTAGATCGCGTTCTGGTCCATATACATGTCTAATTTCGGCAAAAGTTACAGTCCAGTTTTCGACACTCTCAAATCGCGGCTATAACCGGGAGCTTAACGAATTTTAGCCCCCATTATCATTACGTTCAATTGAACGTCATCATTAAGATGACGTCCAATATATCACTTCATTCCATACTATGACTTCTAATAAAATAAAATAGAAAAATTTGCCGTGAAATCCATTTTAGTTTCGTTTAAGGAAAACTGGGCTAAATTATTGTGCCTACATTTTCGTCCCAGATTAGACTGTGCAGTGAGAACAGGCTAATCCGGGACGACACTTTTCGCCTAAACTGGACTTTCGTTTATAAGAGACTTCTTTTGACCACAAACAATCCATACAAGTGGAAAGTGTCGTCCCTGAATAGGCTGTGCGAACTGCACACGCTAATATGGGATGACACTTTACGTACATGCGTTAAGCCCAGTTTTTCCAGAACGATGATTATATATTTTAGTTTCCTTTATGTCACCCAACAGAAGATGTCCACGAGCAAAAACGCCAAAGGAGTGGGGCCTACCGAACCACTGGGACGCTTGGTAGCAGCGAGCACATATACATATATTTGAAGGGTTTGATGGGATGGGATTTATGGGAATGCGTGGCTTTGCAGTGGATCATGTATTGGTTTTTTCGGTGGCTTTAAAGTGACCTTCTTAAAATTGTATGCGAACAGTGTGTGGTGGATATGCATATTTACCAGGCGCCGGAAAATGTTATTAACCTTCAACCTATTTATTTTACCTCGGTTGCATTTTATTAGGCTTATGTGAAAAAACTCTCGAGTCCATTTTAAAGGAAGAACCACTTTTGTGTGTGTACTATTGTGTTTTAGATGATCTTAAAAATGCTCCCAGTGCGGATCGAACCCTGAACCTTCCGGTCGCAAGGCGGACACCATGCCATTATGTCATGTATTTTTGTACTGAGACATAACTGTCAACTGTTTTCTTAATGAGCGATTTACTAATGGCGAGTGCCCAACCTCTACA
This sequence comes from Dreissena rostriformis, assembly GCA_007657795.1. Lineage (NCBI taxonomy): Eukaryota > Metazoa > Mollusca > Bivalvia > Myida > Dreissenidae > Dreissena > Dreissena rostriformis. The sequence goes on from VMBQ01002732.1 coordinate 73,410, forward strand.
GTTCTTCCCATCTATCGCAGTTTCTACGAAAACCATTTAATACTTTGTATAGACGTGTAAATAGTACTAAATACAATAAAACATACCGTTTGTGGGAAAATCCGATATTAACACTAACACATTCAGACGTAACAACATATTACAAAACCACACGGGATACTTTTCACGTAACCATGGAAACGAAACGCAAAATTATCGTCCGCGAATGATGTTAAATAAGGAAAGGCAAAGCACCGGGGAAAATCAAGCCTAAAATCGATGGCTCATACCTGGTACCTATAATTTGTCGCTACTGCTAATTATCCCCGGTAAAATGAGCCGCTATTTGTCGTTTAAGGCACGCGGCACATGTGCCCAGGATAATTAGAAACTTAGGAACAGTACGTCCGCATCCTGGGAAAAGGGTTTTGTTTTAACAACCGGGTCCAGTTTCTGGAATACAAGTAATCTAGATAGTAACATATTTTGTTCACACAAGGTAGCTGATTACATTTGTTGGTCATTCTATCGCGCGATATCATTAAGGGACGTCGAGACTCAATTTAAGGTGAATCATCTGACCCCCCCTTTTTTTATGTTATATGCTGGGTGTTTGACAGGCAGGTGATCGCTATGCTTTCTATTTCACATAAGCTGCTGGGTAGGTAAACGGCCTATTCAGAATTAGCTGCGCGCGCAACTCGAATCTTCGCCCTACCGCTCCGGATGTGAACGCCTCCAGTAGGCATTGGGGATGGACCCATACTATGTCTCTGACAAAAACCATAGATATGAGCCTCGCTCCGGGAAAACCGGGCTTAATGCATATGCGTAAAGTTTAGTCCCAGATTAGCATGTGCATTCCGGAAAAGCTTATCAGGTACGACACTTTCGACTTTATGGTATTTGTCGTTTGAAGGAAGCCTCTTATTGCCGAAAATCCAGTTTATGCGGAAAGTGGTTTTCCTGATTAGCCTGTGCGGACTGCCACTCGTAGATGCAAATCCAATTGATCCTCGCTCTATGAAAAGGGGATTTAATGCATGTGCGTAAAGTGTCGTCCCATAGTCGCCTGTGCAGTCCGCACAGTCTATCAGGGACGACACTTTCCGCTTTATGATATTTTTCGTTGAAAGAAAGCCCATTCTTAGCAAAAAGCCAGTTTAGGCGGAAAGTGTCGTCCCTGTTTAGCCTGTGCGGACTTAACGCAAATGCATTACGCCACCTGTTCACAGAGCGAGGCTCAAATATGTTATGCACGATCACCGCCTTTTTCTCCAAAATGATCTTCACTATGTACCATAGTCTCCCCTTATGCTATCTGGTCCGGTCGCCGTGGCGTAGTAGTTATGGTGTCCGTCTAGCGACCGGGAGGTCACGGGTTCGATCGCCAATTTGGAAGCGTTTTTTAGATCTCCTCCAAAGACACCAAGTACTGGTTCTATTCCTAGGAAACGGACTCGAGAGCATGTCCAATAAGCCTCGGGCTTTCGATAAAATCGAGCAAAAATAAATAGGTTTAAACTAAACGGATCTCCTCTGCTCTGTAGTAGGATTTTCATTGCTTTTTAACAGTGCAATTCCCATGTTACAGGGAAGTCTCTACTCATTTTTTTTTAACAAGGGAATGCCAATATGGCGAGTTACATTTACTGAGTACGTCGAGTTATCTCCGCTGCAATAAATCGCAGTTACAGATCACCATATAAAAATAGGTCACGCCAACCACCGGAACAGCCGTTTGTAAATTCATGTATCGGCATGTTTCAATACTAATGTTTTATTTAAGTGTATTGGCTCTCATGTTAGTTGTATTATTAGTTTGTACCGTCTTCTTCCAAAGAGAATGGGACACAGTCTACTGTTCAAACATACTTCTCGCCGACTTTTTCTGTAGACAAAGAAAAAAAGTATGGTTGTTAATTTGACCAGTTTACACCACGAAGACAAACATCCCACTGCGAAGTTTAGTAAAATGTAGATCTGATTTCGTATGCAAAAAAAACTAAATCTTTTTTAGAAAAAGTGAGCATTATGAATATTTGTTGGTAATTATTATTGTTAGCATGTTCATTGATAAGTTATCAATTAAGACTTATTTGTCTGCACCTCAGATTTACCCCTCAGTGTGAATTGGCATACAAACAACTGTAAAAATACAAGTACTATTACCTAAGTATATCCCATGAATTACCTCTTAAGTAAATTAACAACAAACTTACATAACTACATGTGTTAATAGTATTACTTATAAGTACATCCCATGAATCACCTCTTAAGTAAATTAACAACACACTTGTACTCTCTTATTAAAACTGCTAAATGGTAGGCGTAGTGTGAACCAAACTATCTTCAATTGACTAAATCTGCCAATGAGCACTTCCCTCTCTCAGAGTCGGTTGTTATAGAAGACATTGCGTAATTGCACTTACTCTTTAGAATGAATAAAATAGATATGTAAAAACTCGCTCTTCCTTCTGCAATTTAGTCATACTCTTAACTATTTCCTCCCGTAGTGCGCTTAAAATTATCGCGACTAATCGATTTCATTGCATCCAGGCGAGCAAATCAAGCAGCGCCCTTGGCCAGTAATGCTTTTAGACGGGACTCTGACAAATTATTCACTTCTAATCGAGCGTGGTTAGATACACAGATAGCTCTGGATCAAGGGGGGCGTTGACACAAAAATAACAATCCCCCAAAACGCAGAAATTAATTCACTAATTGAGAATAAATTGTGTCGTGATTAAACCACTCGGATTGCTTCAGTGATGCCGTCACCTGAGGTGAATTGCTGAAAATAACTGAAAGAGCAGAAAAATATACGATCTCGAAGATTAACGCTCAATTTGTTTACTTCTGAGGCTAGTTCTTCCATCGTGCCTCGTTGAGTGGAAAAGCCCTGGAAGCATGTTCGAAAAAATGACCCTGTTGTTTGTACATTTATGTTACGATATCGACATTACATACTTACATTAGATTACCAAATTGTAAACGATATTTGTAGCGTATGTTTACATGAAAATACGCATACATGACATCAATTTAACTGAATGACAAATCGAATAGTTCTAGCTATACTATAAACCCGTTTGTCGGCGATGATTTCCGTACTTTGACTAATGTCGTTATTGTGTTTCTTTGTATATTTGAATTTCTCGAAGTTTTCAACAGTATTGCAGCCGTACCGCCGCGGTCAGTTTAGCGCCTCACACTTTTCCCCTGATAGATGGTTTACGAGTTCTTAGTTCATATAATTTTGCCAATAGATTACAACAGCCCTACTTGAATCAGAGTGGAATAGAATGGCCGTAGGTAGGACTTCATGACCAATCCAAACACAACTTATGTGGCGGGTCGGGAATCGAAACGGCGATCCTCGGATTTGTAGTATAGCACTCTTCCAACAGCGATAGACGGCATTACCAGTATTTACATGTTCTTAGAAACTACTTTATTTGGAATGGACATAAATAACTACAATAGCAAGAAAAAGTTTAAAACTGAAAGATTTCATACACTTGGATTCGAACTGGGACCATTTTGGAGCAAAATCTTACACGCTACCGCTAGAGCTCATTGGCTTGTTTTATACAGTAAGCGTATTTTAAACGTTATGTTAGTAATACACGTTTTTTTTCAAGTTATAATTTAAAAGAAAAGCGGTGCAAAAGCTGATTAATTTTACTATATTTTATTTATTATTATCCATAAACGAACCTTTTGTCGTAATAGTCATTGTTCATGGCGATTAGAACGCCAAGGTTGGACCAGACGCATACCAAAACTGGTCAGTAATAGTCATTGTCCATGGCGATTGGAACGCCAAGGTTGGACCAGACGCATACCAAAACTGGTCAGGGACGGTAGGTAGATTTGGCTTAGGAGAGACCAACGACAGAGGTTTGAGACTTCTTGAGTAAGCCAGAAGCCACCAAATTACCCTGGTCAACACGCTGCATCCACACAAACCGTCGAGAACAGCGACCTGGCATGCTCCAATCGGGAAAGTACACAACCAGATCGATTTCATACTGGCCCCGCAACGGTTCAAGTCCAGCATCAACAAGGCGAACACAAGAACGTTTCCTGGTGCAGATATCGGCAATGACCATGACTTAGTGCTCACCCCCATCAAGCTGAAGTTAAAGAGCAAGCGCACCACGAAGAACCCTTGCGTTAGATTTGACTTGGATAAAATGAAAGATCCATTGATTGCCGAGGTTTTTCAAGCACAGATAGGTGGCAAGTTTGCAGCCCTCAACATCTTAGACAATGACATCGACACCATAACCAACAACATTAAGGATTTCATTCTGTCATCGACCGAAGAAGTGCTTTGGAGGGAGAGAAGGAAGTACAGACCATGGATGACGACCGAAATCATGGACCTATGTGACAAAAGAAGAGAGTTGAGACATGATAAGTACACCAGCCTGGACTCTTAGGTAGATTACTAGAAAGCGAACAGGTGGGTAAGTAAGAAGATGAAAGTGGCCAAGGACAAATGGATTGAGGAACAATGTACCTTCATCGACGAAGAGATCACCGCAGGCAGCAGTAAGAAGGCCTAAAGCACCCTCAAGACCCCCACGAAGACCAGTCAGCCCAAGGCTGTGTTATATCGGACTCTGACGGGAATCTTCTTATTGAGAGTGCCGCAGTCCTAAACAGGTGGACTGAATACTGCAGTGACCTCTACAACTTTCCGTTTCAATCAGACAACAGCCTCCTTCAGAACATCCCAGACCAGAAGCGGACGACGAAAGTCCGTCCATACCAGAGGTGGAGGGAGGAGGCAGTGTGTATTCTTAAGGCAGGAAAATCTCCGTGAGTGGACAACGTACCTTCCGAGCTTATTCCGCACGGAGAGGAGGCAACGACTGCAGCAATTACGGCACTATGCCAAAAGATATGGGAGGAGAAGAGGTGGCCCAAGAATTGGACCCAGTCACTGGTCATACCCCTACCGAAAAAGGGCAATCTCAAGCTATGCGAGAATTACCGCACCATTAGCATCATCAGTCATCCCGACAAAGTCATGCTACGCATCATCCTTAATCGATTGAAAAGTAAGGCCGCGGAATTGCTAGCCAAAGAGCAGGCTGAATTCAGAGTTGGACGGAGCACAGTGGAACAGAAACACCTGCGACACCAACGTAAGCTCTTCCACAACTTCATTGACTTTAAGAAAGCTTTCGATTGTGTGTGGCATATTGGCCTATGGAATGTTATGAGAGGATTCAACATTGACGAAGAGCTGGTGAAAGTCATTCAAAAACTTTACGGAAACGCCAGCAGCTTCTTCAGAACATCAGTGGGCGTCCGTCAGGAATGTATACTCTCTTCCGTCCTGGTCAACATTTTCCTTGAGAAGATAATGCAGGAGACACTCCATGACCACCACATCTCCATCGGTTGAAGACCCATCTACAACTTGAGATTCGCTGATGGTATTGACCTCATGGGTGGCACCAGCAATGAACTTCAAGATCTCACCAACAAACTCTATGAAAGAGCAGGAGAATACGGAATGGAGGTCAGCACGGAGAAGTCCAAGATCATGGTGAACAGCACAACTAACACCTGTGCAGACATCACCATGAACGGCGAGAAGCTAGAAGAAGTTACCAGCGTCAAGTACTTGGGCGCAACCATGTCCAAGGATGGTTCTAGAGTTCTTGTTTTTAGATTTCATCAGATCCATAGAGCGAATAATGTAGAATGGTCACAAATAGATATCATTTCAATTATATAAACTTTCTTAACCTCGTTACTAATGTTTTGGCATTACATGAAAATGGCTTTATGGTAATTAGGTCAATGATATCGCTACTAAGTTAAACTAAAGTGACGCTGTGTTATATAAGGATTAAGTAATGACTGTGTATGACTTAGGTAATATACCAATGCCGGTGAATGACAAACTCAAAATCGTAGTGCCGGTTTGTGACATGGGTACTATAGTAATAACACTGTGTGACATGGGTATATTCTTTAGTAAACACGATGAATGCCTTAGGTCCTATAGCTATGACGGTTAATGGCATACGCACTATAGTTATAACAGAGCGACTAAGAAATATTGTTATGACGTTATAAACATAGGTACTATAGAGATGAGGTTTCAAAACATAAGTCCTATAGTAATGACGTTTTGTAACTTAGGTAATATAGTAATGACGTCATTTGACATATATACTATAGTAATTACGTTGTTTGACATACGTACTATAGTAATGACGTTATGTGACAAAGGTACTATAGCAATGACGTTGTGTGTCAAAGGTACTATAGTAATGACGTTATGTGACAAGGGTACTATAGTAATGACGTTATGTGACAAAAGTACTATAGTAATTACGTTGTATGACAAAGGTATTATAATAATGATGTTGTATGACATAGGTACTGTATTCGTGACGTTGTGTGTGACAAAGGTACTAAGGTTATGACGTTGTGTGACATAGGTACTATAGTCATGAAGTTGTGTGACATAGGTACTATATAAATGACGTTATATGACAAATGTACTATATTCATGACGTTGTGTGACATAGGTACTATAGTAGTGACGTTTTGTGACTTAGGTACTACGGTCATGACGTTGTGGTACATAGATATTATCGTTATGACGATGTGTGACCTAGGTATTATAGTAATGACGTTATATGACATAGGTACTATAGGCATTACGTTGTGTGACATAGGTACTTTAGTAATGACGTTATATGACATAGGTACTATAGTCATGACGTTGTGTGACAAAATTACTATAGAAATGACGTTTTATGATTTAAGGTACTATAGTAATGACGTTATATGACATAGATACTATAGTAATGACGTTGTTTGACAAAGGTATTATAGTAATGACGTTGTGTGACATAGTTACTATGGTCTTGACGTTGTGTGACAAATGTACTATAGTCTTGACGGTGTGTGTCATAGGTACTATAATCGTGACGGTGTGTGACAAATGTACTATAGTCTTGACGGTGTGTGACATAAGTACTATAGTCTTGACGGTGTGTGACATAGGTAATAGAGTCTTGACGGTGTGTGACATAGGTACTATAGTCTTGACGGTGTGCGACATAGGTACTATAGTCTTGACGGTGTGTGACATAGGTATTACAGTCAGTAATTGTTGATTTTTTCAATAATATCACTACTGCATTAAATGTTGATTTTGTCAATTGTATCGCGTATTTTATCTTTTTTTTCTAGATCTGTGTCCATAAATGCTTTCAGCGTTCACATGTGTCTAACAATTCTCTTGAATGTTGTGGTTAACAGTGAAGCGGTGTACATCCTGTTATATTGATTATGAAACCATATATTGCAGATGTACGTAGAAATTGTACAGTCTGCAATTTCTCGGCAATAAACATATAATTGTCGCTAAAGATTTAAATCGAACGTTGAAGAAAAAGCCATTAGGAGTCGATTAGTTTAAAACATGTTTTTAGTAAGGCATATTTAACATGGTATCTGATATTAAATACATATTTCACATTGAGTGGGCGATTATGATATATTTTCGATTAACATTTAGTAATCTACACTGCGCGTTATTCTTTTATGTCCTTGGACAGCACCGTAATCCGGCCTTATTCCTGCGGCAGTGTATACGCTACTTTCCGCGAGTAGTTCGTATTAGAATCAGGGATCAAAAAGGATTAAAGCGGGAAATTAGAACGGAATAACAGGAACATTTTCTAATAAACGTGTTGACAAAGCATCCATTATTAATGCCGCAGCGCCACCGTGCGACCTACAGCAGGACAGACCCATTTGCGGAATAATTTACGACAATGTCCCAGAATTCTCTGCGGGGATCCGAGTAAGCTTCTGTCCGAAATCAGAGCTATTTACAGATTTTAGGAGCGCAAGACGAAAAGCCGACAAATATTTTTCTCGAAATTATCAGTAGGAAACTTCCACAAATCGGCCTAACTCTCTCGGATTTCGACGCTACTGGGAACATTACTTGAAGTCTTGTGGTGGTATTTTTAATATTTATCTGTCTAGTAGATTTATGTTTTCAATAAAAATCTACAACCCACAACACTGTCCATTTGCTTTTGTTGACCGAAGTCCAAACTATTTCTCGATACAAAAGAAACGATATTTCTTTGGAGTCCAGATTATTCGCTGCATTTTAAATACACGTTATTAAAACAGTGAAATATTGGAACTGGTCGCTCAATCAATGACTTCTTGATCTATGATTAAATCCGCTTCTCCTGTCATCTCGAAACCGCATTCCAAATTCAGGGTAAAACTGGTTCGTGTGGGGTGCGTGCGTGCGGGTGTAAACATGTTTTAAACCTGAATTCGCCTCACGACGTCAATCTGAGTGGACTGTTATGGGTAAAAAAACGCGCTTTCCCTACAGTAAGCTCAATTTCATGAACCAATACCCGCGCGTTATGATCTTTAACTACAGCGCATCGACTTTTATCATGTTATTCACAAGGCTTTTACTTTAAAGACGCGAATCGACGGAATTTCCCCCTAAATACAGGCTGATATTTAAACCATATACATTTCCCGTTTTCCGTTATATAATTCTAGAAACGATGTCATATTGATACAATCGTTTAGAGAAAAGGTATTCAATTTAAAAAAAATGCGAATGCGAAACGGTTCTACATGTATATTTCATTCCACACGAATTAACTACTACTGCTACAGATTTGCCCGCGCCCGTTTAGTGTCCCTGTGGACAACGTATTAAAATTATTACAATAAATAGTTTGGCGTTTATAGAAACAAGACACAATTGTTAAGCAACCATTTTATAAATTGGTATTAAAATATAATCTTATCTTTTGAAAATATAATACCGTATTTATCGTTGATATAACCCTTTAAAGAAAAGATTATCTTCTGTAAGATACTGTCTATTTGAAAAAAAATATTCAGACGTGTTACATTGAATTTTCAGATTTGTATATATAAATATAAATGAAAAATATGTTAATGTTAAAATAATTAATCCCTTTTATAACGTTACAATCGTATCGCATCATAACGGAGCATATTGATTCTTGCTAAACAAGAATAATGTATCACCTCGTATAAGAACGTTCTAATATTGGGAACCCGATAGTGATGATCTTGTTGCATCGAGACCCAATCGTGGATTCATTCGAAACGCTCGAAAAGGATCGCATGGAATCGTATCTAAACTGGACATCATCCCGTGTAAACTCGTTTACCTGTTATTTCCAAATCGTGAACACATTGCAACAGGACGCACCGTAGAATATCATAACCTATGGTCACCCATCACATCCTATCAAAGCATTAGTTCTCAAAGAAAGACTGCGATCAGTTACGTCTAGCATAAATGACACTTATAAAATTCAGATATTAATATACTGAAATTTTCCAGAACCTTATGTATTAAATTGATTTCAAATATTCATAAAAGTACAACGAAATCGCTCGACATCGTCTCCGGTTTCACCTCAGGGAAATGGCCAGTCATCTTTTAAATATAAAGTCAACAATCTTTCGAGTATTTTCTTTTCATATTCAGCAATTATCTGAAACTCTGAAAGGTTGCAATTGATGGAAAAGACAATTCTTCTATCATTTATCGAACATTATTGTTACTCAGCCGAGATCGGTTTACCCGGGGAATTCAGCGCTGAAGTAGTCACGCTCTCCGATAGCTTAATCAAGCGTCGCTTTTTTCACCTGGGATGATGCTTGATTTGTCGTCCTCATCGAAGAACAGTCCTGGAACAAAAATTGCCACAAAATTGAACCAAATATACTAATGGCTTCCAAGATTCTCCCGGCCGATCATTCATTATCCGGTAAAACAAGCATGCCACAGTCGGTGTCATTGTATTGAATTGTTCGTGATAATCGCAAACTGTTTTCCAGCATCATTAAAGCGGACGATAATGTATAAGTATTTGAAAGTGAATACGGACACGAAGCCTTCCAAGGATTCCGCTTTCAACTCGGCTACGTGGCTATGTCGTCTGCTTCTCAGGTAAATCAGCGGAGTGACACGAAAATGTCGTCTGCTGCGTACACGTGTGGCGTCCGTGGGGACGGGCGGGTAGGGTGGGGATTGCGGGTCGGGCTTGATTAATTAAAAATAGTGCCATAATAAAGAAAACTAATCGTATAATCAGTAGATTGCAACACTCATTTGCAGTTCTGCCTGTATATTTCTTTGTTGAACGTTTTTTTGTGTGTTTGTTCTTGAAACGATTAAGTTTCAGTATTAATGGAATTTCAATTAAATCGTAATTGAATAGCACGCNATACTATTATATTGTGCTGTGTATTATTGTCTGAGCCATACTTAAGACCCGAAGCACGGGCGTCGACACGTTACACTTGTTTATACAACATAAAGCTATGCGTACACACCGAATCGAGAAGTCAAATACCAAACAGTTTTGTAGTAACGAAAATTACCTTATCGTAAGACAGGGTAAGCGAACAGTTGAACATGGAAGTAAATATTTTCCAGTAATATTCTTTTCTAACGGCGTTGTTTATGGTACACACAAACTAGGAATAATTATGAGACCCGCAAGTTTCACCTCCATCCAGTAACATGGAACATAAGTAAAATGATTTGGAATTGAATTAATACGAACTTTTTAAATGATGGGACATTTATTTGAAAACCACATCAGATGTCTTAACTGAGCACAGAATACATTAACCCTTAACAGCATTTATTGGACACATGATAGTTTCCAAATTCTGCGTTTGACCGTCTATGCCTTATCTTCAATTATGATCTGATTCCAAAAACATTAATACATATACAAACGATACGATAAAAGCATGTTTTACTTAATATCGAATTATACAATGTATAGTCCCTTACATGTAAAAATATTGGAGGTTCTTTAAAGTGATTTTGTGCAAGTAATGTTATTATCAAGCGTGTTTTATGAAGAGCTTACGAAATATGTATACATATTGTTCTGAAAACTAAACATGCTAAATGTGTTCTTATAGTTATTCGTCCGCTCTCTTTATAGCATTAGACTATGACTTATTCGTATTCGACGAAACGAAAATAGTGCAAAATACCATGAATAGACAAAGGCATTATATATCAAAACACAAATTATTTCCGGACAGAAACGTATTAAAAATCTGTACTTGTGAAAAGAGTTCGTCATAGGAAGTTGTTTGGGTTCATATTTCAAGGATAAAAAGTACATTAAACGCCATAATAATATTTTACTTTGTCGTCTGTCTTCAGATAAGGCTTGCTTATGTTTAATTTACTGTTAAATTGCGTTTCAGGTTGTTTACGACTTACCAGGGCGATGTATGCAAATCACAATGCAACAATTCCACAAGTTATAACGCAGATGTCGTTATCATAACAAACAAACAAAACAAGCAAAATATAATTCTTGAAAAACGAACATGTTAACAATATGTGTGTGTTTATGGATAATAATCTTAATCGAAATTGATAAAATAATATAGCGTGTGTTATGCTTTTTATCGATGAATTAAAAACTATGTGTATATGTGTATACCTAAAATGTGTAAGTATGCTATACAAATATTAATTTCTCTGTTGTAGCTCATTAAATTTTGCTTCCAAAGATCATGGATTCGAAGCTATTCACTGATAAGCTATATTAGTTAAAACGAACACTCATATACTGTCATTAACATAATGATTACATACCTACACGTCAAGCTTTGAATTAATAACACAGTATATGATTTTGTCCGGACCTATGTTGAATAGGTTTTCAAAATAGAAAATATAGTTTATACATTTCATTTATAAACTATTGTAGCATAGCCTGGACAAAATAATATATTGTCAGAAACACTTAACAGTGTATTTTAAAATGTATGTTAATGGTCACACTCATTGCGTTTTACTGATATTATACAATGTAATACATATCGTTGGATTCAATAGACCTAAGGTCTCCTGCCTTTTAGAGCGAATGACACTGGCTTTACTAAAATAAACGTATTTGCTATTCGATTAATTTCAATTCACTCGAGATATGTCGATGTGCTTTATGTTCATTGCGAAAATTCCGATAAAGTTATATGAAAATTAGTCTGTTTCTGTTGAAGTCCGGATTGCATCAGGATATCAAAGCAAGAAGCAATTAGACAACCCTGCATACTTAGTCGTAAGCAGCTTTAAGTGGATTAACATCATCTTTAAATGTAAATTACTCTTTTGAAACATCACTGGCTTACGATTTATCAAATTCGAATAGTAAACGGAGCAACATTACCAGATCTAAATATTTCGATTCCTAAGACATTCCTGCCCCATCCGCTAATCACGTATTTACATTGCAAACATTTGGTACAATATCGTTTATTCAGAAAACTAAATAACGTATCAAATTTCTATGTCTTCATGATGCACATGTATAATTCAGTCCTACTAAGTGTTATTATTTTGCATTGAGATGGTCCTAACAATGCATGGACTTTTACAAATTTCAGAGTAACCCACATGGGAGGTAAGTACACATTTAGTCTCATTTTTAAAATAACTGAACTCCTTACTGTGCCATTGATTCAATTGTTGTCGTTGCTAAGCAAATGATTTCTACCAAAAGTATAAATAATGAAACTTATGACACATCATGGAAATTAAAATAATTAGCCGCGTTCTAAGAAAACAGAGTTTAATACATGTGCTTAAAGTGTCGTCCGATTTTAGCCTGTGCCGTCCCAGCACAAGCTGAACAGGGACGACAATTTCCGCTTTAAATTGATTTTTATTTGATAAGCCTTCATTTAAATGATAAATTTAATAAAAGCGGCATGTATCGTCCCTGATAAGCCTGTGCCGACTGCACAGGTGGATCTGGGACGACATTTTACGCACATGCATTCGGCCGAGGTTACCAAGAACGGGGCTCATATGAGCACATACACAGGATCAAAACTCTTTTAAATTACTTGAACATATCTACAATAAGATTTTTTTAATTCCTATGAATGCATTTCTGTCGAGACAAATAGTTAAAATAAACACATACATGGCATTATCCAGCAGCCTATTGTGGCTTGTGCCCAGAAGGGTGTGCTAATGTGTGTTTTGTGCGTTAGCCTGTGATGTTATTCGAGCATGGGGTCAATTTTTGAAGACCTTCCATTTTGTAAAAGAGTAATTTCAACTCGTCTTGTATTCATGTAATATTAATGCAAAACGAGTTAATTTCTTTCTCGGTAATGTTACGTCGATATTATTCGTTTGTTTGTTCATCGCGATAGTTCTCCAACATTGCAAATGATAAGCAACAATTGATAAGGTATTGTTTATGCATTTAATATATTTACCAAATATACCGAAAGTATTATTTCTGCAATAAACTGAAATTTATATTCTAACAGAACAGAATACATACATATTTCATAAAAAGCAACACTACCCATTTATTTCAGTACAAGAACTAATGCAAGGAAAGACACTATTCATTTAAATTTTCCCTAAACTTCTCTTTTGTAAAAAGTGCCGATTCGGTGAAATAATACCGATTTGGTAGCTTTATTCATTATATAGTTAAATATCACGCAATAGCTAGTGATACATCGAGAGAAATTTGAGTAAGAACACTACGTTCTTACAAAGAGTGCAACTGGATATGTATTTCATTCACACCAGACTGTTTCAAGCATACTCATTATAAAATTACATGTCCAGGGGTTTTGTTTCCTTCTGAAAGACCAGCCGAATTTCGGCCCTTTCCCCTAGATATTTTTTTCCCCTCTGACAGAATTTTTATCCCAAAAAATGATTTTCCCCTAAAAAAAAAAAAAAATTTTTTTTTTTTTTAACCTTTAAATACATAAGTTAACCTGGTCCAGTGTAGAAAATACAAAATATTGCATAATTAAATTATCTGTTGCCTTGAATTTGTTTTAAAAACAGTAAAATATGTTGAAGTGATTATTTAAAATTTTCCTTATTTTCCTCAAAACTGGCGTTTCGCGTAATTTTTTTCCCCCAAATCCGGCTTTTCGCGCGATTTTTTCCCCTCAAAAAAGGCCAGGACCTTTCCCCAAAATCAGATAAAAACCCGTGATGTCAAACAAATGCATTCTTATTTTAATTAATGTTTTTTCTTTAAGTTAAACTGATGCCACTCTACTTGTTGTTTGGTGTTCTTGGTAATCATACCTGAAAGTATTGTTCATCTATATATGTATAACTCAACGGTTTGATACTATAGTGCATAATGCATTGTACACGTGTTATCTTATATATGTTATACTGCACGTTTAAACGGGGGTCAATCATCAGGTATATTCTTATAAATAATTACATTACATTAAACCAAATGCAAATTCCATGGTGAAGTATTGTTATACGAGATACAAATCATTGTAATTTATAATAAATTATGTGGTATTTGTATATGACGGTTGTATATATTTTGTGTTGACATAAATTAAACAAACAGAGATATAGAGCCCACAAGACAAAAATATGTATAATGATATACACCTTCTCCGCATATTTGCGTTTTGTCCGATAACCCCCCCCCCCACATGACTTGCTATTACTGTTTATGTACATATTTGTATGTTCACATGGGCCTATGGCCTACTGATTCTGAAATAAAATCTTCTTCTTCTTTATTTATTTTTACCAAATTGCCAATAAGCTTACAACCAGGCTTTCCTCCTAATGCACAATGTCTTTTAAGTACCATATAAAAAGCAATGATACATATGCGCATCATTAACTTGATGACCATAAAGCACTTACAAAAAGAAATCGGAAAAAGCATCCCAATTACCAATGAGTGTTACAATAAAGTTGATTCGTTATTGCTAAAAACATCAAGTCGTCCCTCATGCTTTTAAGTTGATTGTTTAATTATAAGTGTGCTTTTCTTCAGCTCCGTATTTGTTTTTGGTTTTGTTGGTTTTTTATAATGTGATTGATCCAATGTTTTATAATGTACCTTTTTCAGAGTTCTTAATTTTTTAAATACACAAATACGCCCATTCTTATAGTTATCAGACTCAGACGCGTTTCGAGCGTTCGCAATAGAAATAAAATCACCAATCGTTTTACACACGTTTTTTTGGCGCGTGGTTTCAGCTCTTTCATCAAATAATATCAACCGTTTACGTAACGCTGCATGGCATCTAGAAATTATATTAACTGTGTTTATATTATTTTCGAAATGCGTTGTGCAATTTCAGAATAGTTTTAGGAGAGAAATTCGTGAAAAAACCGAATCAATTGTATTAAAGACAGATGCCTAAGTGCCCATACATCACATATACTAATGTACCCTAACAAATTACGCGTTAAATTAAATCTGGGGTCGTAGTCTTGGATACTTTAATAACAATAATTGTGGGTTTTAACCACTTTGAAGGCGCACCATACTTTACAATGTAAATTATCCAGAGGATGTACACAATTTACAACATAGTAATAATAATTACAAAAAAAACACAAATACAATTAATCAAACATGACGTTTTTTTTCCATTAATATTTTTACACAGGTTGGTTTATGGCTTTCGCTCGTATGGTATCTTGTAGTTCCGAAGTTCATGAAGATAAACATTTTAGTTGTGGCACATACAACTTTGAACTTTAATTTTACTCGTGAAAATTCATACTCTCAGTTTTGCGCAAATATCGTTATGGTGTCTGAAAATACATTCTTTGGCAGTCGCATGTTTGAAACATTGAAGGTTTATCTTAATAAGCATCATTTTGAACCAGTTAATAGCTGATACTATTAAGTGAAAGCCAGCGAACAATATAAGATAATGAGACCAAACGAACCAACCCCAAGGCGTCGATGTATTTGTGCACGAACCGTTATGAAAAATGTGGTATCCCAAATGTTGAGGACAACAAGTGCAACATGCTTACATGTTTCTCTTGCCTATGTATTATTGCGAATGCTCATGATTCCATAAGGAAAGCCGCACATAATACTACGATCATAGATAACTAAAAATCAAATTAATTTATACACATGTTTATTTATGAATTATTTATGTCGATTGTAATGTTTGAAACATATACATAATTGTTAAGTGCATGAATGCCAATGAAAAGCACCTTCAAATAGTGTTTCACTATTGGCAAAGTTAGTCAATAATATGCAGTAAACATTATTGTCGTTCAAATGAAACCAAATTTAGAACCCATTCGTTTCTAATTCGAGAGAGTCGCATATAGCTTCTAGGGTATACAACATGAATTTAAATTGTTGAATCTGACGAATGCGAAATGAATACTCAATCAAATTAATGATTTTTATGTTGAAGTTGACAAATTTAAAATATTTGTATAAACAAAATGAGACTTTATCAGGAGGGTAATTATTGAAACCATTCGCTCGTATTTGGGATTTTTAACAGTAAGTATGTTATTAATAACACGTTTGAATTGGTTTCATTTATTCTTTCATATGTTTTCAATAATGTAATCAAACTCGTTTAATTCACGTGCGTGTAATATCAGCGCATTCAAACATACGTTATCTTATCAGAGCTTATAACTGATTTGCAAAGAAAATGGTTGTATCAAACTGTCTCGAACACGCTCATTTGACACATACCACCTAACCAATAGTATACCGTAAACAACATAATATAAGCCCATCGTTTGAATAGTGGGGTTGGGTCTTTAAAATATTGGAGTCGTCAGGTAGGTAGATAAGTATTTCTATGATAATATTTGAAGTTACAAAAATGGCCTATATTTGTTAATTTATAATTAACGTGAAGAGTGGTTTATTACAATGTTGCTTTGTTCATTTCTATGGCATTCTACTTTACAAGCTCATTGCGTAAATTGCAAAAAAGAAACTTGAGTGTTATTAGAAGTACATGTTTATTAAAACAATGAAATCCCATGCAACTTGCAGTATATCATTGTCTTGTGCAAATTATACCTGATTGGTCAATAGTTATACTTTATGTTCCGATGTTTTGTTATTGCAATTTTATGGGTAAAAGTAAAATAAAAACATCTACAAAACATGTTGCTATTTACATTAAACCCATTAATGGGATATGAGCTGATGTATAAAATTAAGAAAACAAAATATGTCTCTGTCTATATGTCTAACATATTTTACGCTTTAGCTTTCTTTAATCGAGACAAATATGTAGCACACACAGTTATCAATTTAAATTAAACAGTAATGATTGATCGGTTATCTTTCGTTGTAGTGTTGACTTTAATTTAGGTTGATAAAGAATGCTTTCAACCAGCCTTTTTCAAATTAACAGGGTAACATTTCTGAAAAGGTCATATGTGATACACAATGGATTTGTAATCGGAAGAAATTTTAGTATTTCTTGCCCGTTCGTGTGGAAGACCAATTACAGATCCCGAGGAACTCCGTTCAAGATCGGCTTTGTTTTTTTAAGTGGTATGTTAACAAAGTATACATATTTTGGCTGCCAAAACTCATTTACCGTTAGCATGTTTTATTTTATTGTAGAAAGTTCATGAGCCCCATTTCTAACTAACAATCTATCTAATCCCCAACTGCGAAACGTAATATATTTGACTTTTGTGTACCAACGGTATTTCGCAGTAAGATCATAATGGCCATTCTAGTTATTTGTCACCATGTATTTAATGGACTAACGACGCTATAGCTGCAAGCATATAGTGGCATATTAACAGCTTCTTCACATGTTTATCTTAGTGTTACTACTTTCGCAAAATGAATGTAAAACATGTATATATGACAGAAAAAGGATGTACCATTCTTAACGCACTAGGAATAGATGGTGCTCAAAATTAATCACTTCAGGTCAATAACATACAGTTCCTATTATTTTTGAAAATGGCACATATTTGCAGGGTAATTATCCATCATTACAATTCCGTATAGTGTAAAAGCCTTCATCCGAATGAGGTTTATGCAAAGCGGCTATGAGTTTGGTATAGCTGTAGTTTGCTCTATTTAGTTACAATTCCACCAATTATAAACTCATATCGTATGAGTATTTCAGAGAACATCCACATTCGTCATAATATATTACATTTGGCTTTCATTATTTCTACTAAAGAAAGGACATAGCTGCTTATTAAATATGCCTCCAAGCAAAGACGGGGAACGGGGAGGTAATATGTTAGGCGTGGAATTATTGACTTGAGATTGTGTCAGTAAGTGATTATTGTCACACGTAGTGTTACTATGGAAGAGATTTGTATCGAAAAAATGTCCAATATCGAGATCGGAAAAATGTGAATAGTGAAATCCCAATGACACAAACATATCAGAGGTGTTGTTTTTACATCATAAGACCACATACTGAAATAAATATAAACATATTTAGTTTATCGATGCACGTGTCTACACTGATGAACATTTTATTTATGATAAGCAGTAAAACCTTACATAATCAAACAATTAATACCAATGCCAAATATAGACTTGGAAGTAACGGTGTAATGGTATGGATCGAACATGCGACTTCCTACGTTTTGGGTCAAATTTGTAACCTTTTGACCACGTATCAACCCAACTAACGCGTAGTAGACAATATAACATTATTTAAGCCAAACCATTAAATGATAAGCGTCCAAATAAACTGAAGTTATTTACAGGGCACATGGCAATGAAAACAGTTTCTTTATGTTGCACTAAATCTAATATAATACTATAT
>VMBQ01002732.1:92865-123592 GCA_007657795.1 Dreissena rostriformis
ATATATATATATATATATATATATATATATATATATATATAACGGTTCGATATGTTTCAAGCAGTATTTTATAAATCGATAAATCTTTGCGACATATAAACCATTTAAATATATTGTTGTAATCATACACGTAAAACCTTAACAATAAACAGCTGTATGTTAGTGCAGACAATTAAATTATGTTATATCATTACATAAATTAGCCGTTTTTGTTCAGACACATATTATATTCGGATACAACATACAGTTATTCATACACACATTATAGAGTGTGTCAAATAAAACAGTGTTGTTTTAACAAATACCTGATCGTTTGAACATTGAAGTTTATATTATCCCAGTAATATTCTGTCCTACCGGCGTTGTATAAAGGCACGTACTAGGAATAACTAAGAAACTTCTTGGTTGCATCTTAATTTAATGCATTAATGTAAAATGATTTGGAAATGTATTATTACGAATTTTTGAAATGGTGGGACATGTATTTGAATACCAAATCAGATGCAGTGACCCCGCGTTTCTCCGGACACGTCCGTTCCGGCAGAAATTTCCGGATTAACGAATTTTCCGGATTATCGAACCAGTGCTGTTTCAAGAGTAAACTATTTACCTTATGACATAAACCTTATGTTTATGTTCATTTACATACTTATTTCGTATCAAGAATGATATTTTCTTGCTATGCAGACATTTATTTAGTTTAAAAAATAAAATGTTGTTGAACAATGTAAATACAAAAACGCGTAACCGAATTGTAGTATATGCACACACATGACCTTAAGCTTTGTAAATGTTACAATCACACAGTTAAGCGTTGATAGCTTAGTATTGAATCGATATTTTGTTGTTGTACACACTTTCCATGAGGACAGCGTTGATCTCGTGTGATACTGTCGCAGTGAAAAGACGTTGCCATGGGTGGCACGCGACCTGTAAGCTGGTGGTCACAGAGTTACAAATCAAGGGTGTTCAAGGCAAATGAAAATAAAACATAAAACTGCGATACTGTTTCATAATGTTTATTTATAACCCATCTCGAATGGCATGCGTAGTATAACAGTATAAGTTTGACTGATTTTTCAACGCAAAACATCATCTTATTTTTTGGTAAACATGCAAAACTGTGAAAACAAACTGTTAAATTTTCTGAATTAGCATGTCATGTTAAGTGATTAACAGTTTGTCATTTAAGCTGCATTGTGTAATGCCGACATCAATTTAAGTTTAAAGTCGGAGTCGAATCATGTTTAGTCACGCCTATTAGCTATCACGCCTAAATACAATAATATTTCACGCCTCGGTGATCGCGCTTTTGTTTAAACGACTGAGCAGAGACATATTGAAACGCATTTATTTGACACATGATTATGGCCAAATTCTGCGGTTGACCGTCTATCCCTTATATTAAATTATCTTCTGATTTTAATAACAATGTTACAAACGATACGAGATACACAAGTTTGATATCGACCTAGACAATGTATAGTCCTTATATATATCACTTTCAATACATGCTATGGAACCAACACCCAATCACGTGGTATAAATCAATCACATTTTCCGCAGAAAGCTGAAGACAAACAACTCTGTTAAATACGTTTTTTTTTTCTAATTGGTATCAACTACTGATCATTAGTGATCAATATTGCTGTTGCTTGCAAATGTTTAAAACAAATATTTGTAAATTTGCATGAATTACTATTCATTAAGACAAAACGAATACATGCGGCTGCTTCGATACTGTATTGAATTTTGTCTAATTTTGCAAAAAGTAGATATTGTTCTTCTTGTCGAATGTTCATCATTACTTAAATGTATTTAAATCGTGCCTTTGGTAAATAACATTCCTACATAACGTATACTATGCCAACATATTGTACTTATTTTTACTAATTGATATGTTAATGAGCTTTTAATACAACTTTAATAAAACCCCGCGCATAACTGGATATCTGACTTTGCTTAAAAATACATGAAAGGAATTTTAACAGACATGTTAATGTATAAAAGGCTTTGCAATGAACCGAAAACACATTCGCATATGTTTGTCAAGGTTTATTTGGTTTAAGATACCGGTATCATACATTCTAGGGATTAAATAAACGTTCGTTTAAAATAATGCCTTCAGCTATAGACAAGACCTTGAAACGGTCAATGAAAATCAATGGGACATTAGCCCTGAATTCATAAGTATAAGTACATGTTATTGTATATTACCCAATCATTTGCACCCAATCATTTTGTAGAAAAAAAGCATATCATTGTCTTCATCTTGTGATATTCTGTTTTAATAATGTGTCACTTAATACAAATACAAGATCTCGTTTCAATGTTAGTATAAAACCTGTTTTTATAAGATAATCTGTATCTATACCGGTATATACCGCAGTTCTTTGTAAACGGGCATCTCTGTATAACGTTCTGATGTGGATGCCTTTATTATATAACATATTGAGGGCAACAGGATCTTCACTAGCATTATGGAATTATATAAACATTATGTTTGATACCCATACACGTGTTTCCAGTAGCATATATGTTCTCACTTAACTTTACGCTCAACTGAGTATCTTTGTGTCTAACACGAATTGTTCTTTTGTCAATGCATCTCTCGCGAGTATGCCTTCTAAACGGTGCCGAGTGAGTATTATACGTACAGGACGGCAGTTTCCACCTCGACCGGATTTTCGTTTAGCGCAGACTTCCTGTAAACGAAAAAGTCGTGAACAAAGGTTCCTCTTTGACGATACTTTACGCGCATGCATTAAACCCATTTGAGCACGGGCTCATTTTAAAGGGACTGTAAACCACGAATGACGAAAAAAGAAAAGTTCTTAAATACCGTATTTTTTTACAATTATTAGATTATATTGATTAAATTATCACGACTGGTATATAGCATTACTTGGAAAGAGTTATATTTTTTTATTTTTACTTCATTTTTTTATTTAATTATTTTTACTGGGAATGCAAACCAGGTAACTACTAGTTAACTATAAATAACCAAAGTGGATTGATCATCATCGTCACGTGGTAAACTCAGAAATGCAAATTGTGCATGCGTAGTGAATTGTATATATATTATATATATAAAATGATCTATCTACTTGCGTTATTAATAGTGTGTATATCGTTATGTCACCTATTTTCGCGATGTACTTTCGATTTCAAGTCGCAAAATTTTATTACCGAATATACTGAAAATATGATCTTTTTCAAGTAATGTAATATACCAGTCGTGATATTTGAATCAATAAAAAATAATAATTGTAAAGAAATACGGTATTTTAGAACTTTTCCTTTTTCGTCATTCGTGGTTTACAGTCCCTTTAAATAGTTGTTACTGAGATAAAGTCACTTTGTTAATAGAATCAAATAACCCGACATAGTTTGTCGTTGCAGTACTTTTGTTTATATCAATTGCGGATAATATATAATTTTAGCTCGAAGGGGCAATGGGCAGCATCGTCAGACAAGTCATAGGGGGATGGATACTATGTGCATATGTTAGATAACACATTAGTATAATGGTTCTTATGTCGTGACCGACATAATATAAGAATATATCACATTTAGTACAGAAATGTCAAGGGAACTAAAAAAGCATCTGTCTGAAGTGGATTTATTTGAAGACAACTTCGTGATTTGGTACGAAACCAGTCTCATTATATCATATTGTTAACATTTATGCCATTGAACGAACGCGAATAACTAACTTCCGGAAAGCGCATCGAGTTAGACCAAATTTAATCTGACAGATATGCTAGTGTTTGTATCATAATGACTATGTATCATAAGAAGATCGTGCGTTTAGCTTTGTTCCGTATAATCATACTGCAAAAGCATTGTTTGTAATACACGTTCATTTCCGATGTAATTTAACATTGAACTCAACGACATTTCGTACTTGAATACGAACCCATAATTTCTCGGTAATACGAATTGATATGCCTGAACATTTTTTCTTCTCTAAAACGATTCGTGTGACTATCAAAGCTACGTTTCTCGCATGAGATTGGTTTAAATTGCAATTTGTCTTACAATCGTTTATATTATAAACTGTAAAAAAGGCAGGCAAATAAATTTATTTAGTTCATTGCATCGAAAATATTCATGGTTATATCATCTAGAATTGCTACTAAATACAAATTAAAAAACAGACCTGCCGACGAGGATTAACTAATAACGATAGTGTAACTATTAATTTTATTGTTTTATACACACGCGATAGTTGGTGATAATTCTGGAGTTATTTGAGTAAGTACACTACGTACGCTACAACAGTCAAACAAGGTATACATTTCAATAACACTAATCGATTTCGAGCATACACATTATTTAATGCATGTTCAAAACAAAGAAGTAATTTCCAGTAAAATGAATGGTTTTTATTTTAGTAGAACCGATGCCCTTTTACATGTTGTTTTGTATACTTGTACTTCAAAAATGCAAAACGTGTACATTTTTATCTCAGCGGTTTTATACAATGTTGCCTTATTCATTTCAACTTTTAACATTATCTCTGTTTATTCTATTGACCACACTGGCTATATCTTGACACAACTGGACGAAAAACGAGGGTCATCGAGGAATATTTCCTTGGTGACAATACCGTCCAAGGCAATAAATGTTTTACTGTCTCCTTGTTGTAAACTAGAATTAAGGTTAGCCTATATGGTATTGTATCGTTTTATTGCTTCCATGTAAGAGTTCTTTTCATCTCATTTTACTGCCGACAAACTGCACACGGTGTTCCGTTTCTTCAGTTAGCATTACGCTCAAGGATGTTTGATGCCGACACCAACTCGGATAACTATACAGCGATAAAGTGAGGGCACATGCTATAGCGAAAACACATGCTCATACCTTTATTTAGAGATATGCGTTTGTTTAAATATATATATTACACTGGTGTACTTTTTTCCAAGAATATTATTCCAAACGGCTGCATCGCAGCAATGTTACCTTGCCTGTCGACTATATTCTGCTTGTTATTCAACAAAATTGTCATAACTTAAAAAAAAAGTTTCTAATGAGAGACCATGCAGCTATATGTTTTAGTAAATGGACAACCATGTTACAAGTGATCAATGTAACTAACTCGCAGCAGGCTATACACATTTGGCAATCATCAAATATAGTGTTATCATTAAATACATACATTTTTCTTAAATCTATGCAAAGTCGAATGTGTATGCTAGTTTGCTTAATTTGCATTTTCAAGAACTGTGTTCTAATTGTGATTTTTAGTGGTTCTGTAAGGGAACAACAGTACAATCACAATCATTCGTAAAACATTCATGTGTGCTGATTGATTAGGTTGACTAGCGACTTGAACACAAGCACATCAACAAATTCAAATTCCTCACTTTTATCCGCAATCAGAAATCCACGAATATACTTGTCCAAGAACATGTCTTTTTTAATCAAAACATTGTAAGCCGACGAATATTAACGACTATATAGTAAAAATTATCGAATCAGTCGTTAAAATAAATAATACCAGACATTGTAATGATACAGCCACCACACGTAACCAATGTCTATTTTGTTTTACCAAAACACTAATAAGTAACCAGTCGTGCTTCTTAATGCGCAGAGTCATTCAAGAGCCTTATACATTGCAATGATACGTATGCACATAAGTAATGTGATGCCCATGAATGACTTCCAGTACGACACAAACAAAAGCATCACATTCAGCGTTAGGAAATAGTTAATTCGTTATTTGATTCAACAGCGATTCGTCATTCAGGCTAAGAAGAGCTTTTTGTAAATATTTGGACATGAATCATTAAATATTACATACCGTAGAGCAAATGCAAATATGATACTTTGCTGAAACACAACTTTTGCGTTAAATTACAATTGGTAAACGGGTTGTAGAAGTAGAAAGCATGTATGATAACGGAAATTATACATTGTGGTCACATTTGACAAGTTGCCGATAGACAGGTTTACCATAATAAATTGGAATACATACCCAACGTAACTTATAATAATATAAATATATCCGATATTGGAATACATACCCAACGTAACCTTTTAATAATATAAATATATCCGATATTGGAATACATACCCAACGTAACCTTATAATAATATAAATATATCCGATATTGGAATACATACCCAACGTAACCTTATAATAATATAAATATATCCGATATTGGANTAGCCAGCGTTCTTAGTTATAGAATCCATAATAACGCGTTAGCTCTTACATAGACAATAGTAAACCATGCTGAAGAAGTGAACTCGACTGGAGAGTTATTTAACGAGTATAGCGATTACATTGGTTTCAACTAACTTTATTCTCAATATTCAAGTTTTCAAAAACGAATTGCATATTAAAAGCAAAGGCATATGTACCGTATATTATAGTTTTACCACGACTTTCCTAGGATTTCAATGTTCGTCATCACTGTAAAATAATTATTATTCGTGGGACGTTTCTTGTTTTACCACGAACTGTCATGCCGACGAATATCAATGACTTTACAGTATTGTTTTAAAGCACATATAAAAGAGCTACTACTAGCTAGTCAGGCCCTGTTAAATTATTAGGGTAATTATCTACAGCACTTGTTCATCTGTGGATATGATAGATTGTGGTTGATTTGTTTGATCCTATGTTTTAAAATGAATTTATTAAGAGTTGTATATAAACAAAATTCATACATTAACATTTTTTACATGTGGGCTACGTTCATATAAAACGATGACGAATGTTTTGTTTCAGCAAAAGAAAAACAAATAGTAAAATGCCTTACACACGTTCTTTGTGCAAATGGGTTCAACTCTTTAAAAAAAAAAATATCGACAGTTTCTAGATTATGTTTCGCTGCATGAAAGCAAGGACTTCTGAATTCGGTTTAGAGATATCTATTTAATAAATGTGCAAGTCAATATTTCACATGATTGAACGCATACACAAATAACGGTTACTATCTGGAACAAAAATGACATAACGATAAGACTGATATCGGTTCCTTCTAGTATTCATGTAATCAAATATTGAATAGGAAGTCATATTTGACAGCTGCGATCAAGCTCTGTTTGCCGACTGACATTGGTTTGAAAGGCAAATTGATTAACAGCAAGATAATTTATAAATTACTCGACGAGGAATTCCAGGATAATATGTTCATTTGATTTGTTTTCACGATTCACTGCTCTGACAATTTATATGTGTTTTATATTCATTTTGTATTCAAACTATTCAGAAAATTGAAAATTGAAAATCTGAACTGTGATATTATTTTTAATCGAAATTCGTTAACTTGATTTTGAGACTGATATGTTTCGCACACAAGATACTATAGATATATATTTATACTGTTTTAAAAAAACTTAACTAAGAAAGCTGTTATTTTTCATTTTTGAAAACTAAGAGAAAGGCTGATTTAAAAAAAAAAACGACTTGTGCACGTCCATCTTTGCAAAAATGTGATCTACACAAAACACTAATTAAATATGTTTCAATGAAAATGGTTTTACAGTTATATCGAATACAAGATTTTGAGGGAAAAGTAATGTGTGTTCACGAAGGAGACAGGCGTCGAGTGTCAAAATTAATACACATATATATATATGGGTTTTGTCTTATTTGGACTAAATTCATCAACGGCATATGAAGGCGAGAGACACATAACATATGTCTAACGTCTGCTTAATTGACAAGAATTGTCCTGAAATAAATTACCCATGTGCAGAAACAATTTTGTGTTCTTTAAAGAACCCCCAATAACAGTGTCGGCTAATTATGGTTCGTTTTTGCTATACGTGTTATTTCACTGACGCACAAATTGTAAGAAGAAGTGATTAATTACCTTCCCTGATTTTACATAAACAGTATGCGCTTGATACTGCTTTATATTATAATGACATGAAAATCCAACTTCGGCTGAATTTTTTTTTTTTTTATAATAGATGAATCTTTACAATAGCTCAATTAGTTTTTTAATTGAACTAATACAATTCCTTCGAACTCTAGTATTCTCTTAGTAATATTTTTTAATCCATTACATCTTGAGTTTTATAAAACACTCAAATATACCAGATATACTATATCTTTCCAATGTGTATTTCGCAGCAGACAAAATGCAGCTAAATGCATAATGTTTTCGCGTGATTATAAAGCGATTGTTATACTTTGATATTTTACCTGCCATAGAGCGATGTAAGGAGACGGTATGAAGTGCGCATACTAATTGCAGATATCTTGTCACCGGTAAGGACAATTGGAATGACAAACGGAGACGCATGTGGTTGTATACAAGGTATGGCATTGTCATTCGTACACTGTGAAGCACGTACGTAGTGTTAATACATTATTATCTCTGAAATATGTATGCGCCTTTGTTCTATTCATCATCCTTTTAGTCGCCATAGAGAAATATTAAACGCAGAATCTTAGTTCATTCACTCACGTCTTGCAAAAAGCTAAAAAAATAGTATCAATTTATTTAAATTTACAAGACGCACAACTTCAAAAAGTGTATACAAGAAACTTATTAATGGATCATTTAATTGCAATAAATATGAGACTACACTGTAATGATAGTATTTTGCAAACATCTACATGTTTCCTG
The DNA here is from genome assembly GCA_007657795.1 of Dreissena rostriformis. NCBI lineage: Eukaryota > Metazoa > Mollusca > Bivalvia > Myida > Dreissenidae > Dreissena > Dreissena rostriformis. The sequence goes on from VMBQ01002732.1 coordinate 101,460, forward strand.
CTTTCCCTTCAATTTCTCGCGAACTTCCAAAAACACTTATTTATGAAGTAGAGATATCGGCTGAAATTTGTTTCTGCATAATAATGTTACGGTGAGCTTAGAGTTATCGGTCTGGTTATTGTATGTGCATTTTACTATGACAAATTCGTCGCAACGACACTTTTGCAAAATACCACGAACAGACTAAAGCATGATGTCACAAAACGAAAACTATTTCCGGACAAAAACATTTTAAAAAGCTCTACTTTTTAAGAGAGTGCGTCATATCAAGTTGTTTCTGTCCATATTTAAATGTTAACAAATACATAAAAAGGTCACCATCGTTATTTTGATTTTGCATCTGCCATCTGATAAGGCTTGTTTATATTTGATTTATAGTTACATTTACTGTTAAGTTGTGTGTAAAGTTGTTTACGGCTTGACAGACCGATGTATGAGAATTTAACGATTCTACAAGTTGTGACGCAGATGGAGCATTCATAGCCAATTAACGAAAAAAAAAGCGAAATTAAATTATTGAATAAGAAACATGTAACACTTATTGGTGTTTGAAAAGATAATAATCTTCATATATCAACTAATAAAGCATTTACAGTATGCCGTAAAGTGCTAAAGCCTTAACCGACCCGTGATATCTCATACGACTTTGCTCAGAAAGGTCACGTATCCAAATTCAGTTCAGTTCAGAACGGATTTGCTTATTTGTTTAAATACGCAGGAATAGTCTGTCAAAAATAACGTTGGTTTCATACCTAAATGTCAGGATTTGAATGTTTATCACTGTGTTTGTTTGTTTTTCTAGACATATTGATTTCGAATAGGTTTCTTAATTACCAAAAATATTATAGAAATCAGTGTAAGGGCTAAAACTATTGAATCATAGCCTGCAACGTTTAATATAATGACAGTAACACTTTAAAAAGCATTTCGAAATGTATTATTTGTATCTCACTTTAAGTGTGACTTTTATGTATGCCCCTACCCGATCTTCGTTTAATCACTTATTCAAATTTTAAATGATGAAAGTTGCGTGTTTCGACTTGAATGGTGAAGCGCCGTTTTCCAATTGCAAAATTGTTGTTGTCAAGCTAAAAAGTAGATTCAGGTGATACAATAGTATCGTTTTATGTCTATGTGTCTTGTGTTGATAGAGTAAAATCCTGTACAATAAGATTATTCATAGTCTTATTATTTGTAACTCTGGTTTGCATCAGTATATCGACGAACAAGTATATTAAGTCGTAACAATGTGTATAGTAAGCGAGGCATAACTCGTTATATTATATAATATTTCGATTCGGTGGCCATTAAAGTCCCTTTCCGCTAATCACGGAATTACAGCCATTACGGCCTTAGCTATTATATCGTTAGTAGTCGAAATACAAAGTAATGAATTATGATTATAGGTGCTACCTAATTTACGGGCAAAAGCTAATAAGATGTATGTTGTAGATAACATAAGTTGTACATGTATGCACATAATCATTAATGTGGAACAAAACCTTTAAATCATTGACATAAAATATGTAACTGAACAAACGAATAACATGTTTTTTGTTTTAAGACAAATAAACAAAAAACATGAGATGTGTTTGTCAGAATCACAATGCCCCCTATTGCGCCGCTTTGAAATAAAATTTCTATTTATCATTTGGCAGGTTTAACAATTATTTCCCTTTTAAAGCTTAGTACTTCCCTTGGATTGTGTTTTTTTACCTTGAAGGATGAGCTTGACCTATCACCACTCAAAATGTGCAGCTGTCATCAATAATGCAAAAGTTATGACAATACTTCAACCTACCGGTAGACTACCGGTAGGTTTAAGTATTGTCATAACATTTGCATTATTGACGGGTAGGTTCAAGTATTGGGACAGACAGAATGACAAACAGACAGAAAGGCCAAAAACAATATACCCCCTCTTCTTCGAAGAAGGGGGCATACAAATAAGAGTAAAGCCCAAGTCTCACTATTGCCGGTGTAGCCCCGGTTCATCCCGGTTTGATAGAGCCGGTCGACCGGCGACTACCGGGAGGATCGATGTTTTTTTTTAGCGCGGTCACATATATTCCCGGTGCTGCCCCGGTACTGCCCCGGTTTACATCCCGGCAGAGTCCCGGTCAGCCCCGGTAGAGCTACGGTTTATCCCGGTGACGCCCCGGTGAGTCCCGGTTGTAGCTGGTAGTGCCCCGGTCGAGTCCCGGTCGTAGCCGGTAGCGTCCCGGTGGAGCCCCGGTGAAAGCCGTTGGAGCCCCGGTTACATAACAAGCCGTTGGAGCCCCGGTTCATCCCGGAGGTAAGTTTGCCGGTGGAGCCCCGGTTGTCCCCTGTTCATCCCGGACGTCCCCGGTGGAGTTCCGGTTCATCCCGGTAGACCCCGGATCACGCACCGGGGCTCCACCGGCATCGCAAAATGTGATAGTGAGACTGGGCCTTTAGGCTTTAGATGAAACAACCATTTATATTGTTTTCAAACTCTTTAATACATATTTTGATTGTTGTTCTCTGTTTAATTGAACAATATTAGACATTTTAAACTTAAATATCTATTTAATAGAAGAAAGTGATGTTATTTGAAGAATATATAATTTAAAAAAAAATAGGGAAACATGTATACTACATTATTGGTTATCATTAAATCACTGCCCTAACAGCATATCTTTTATCTAACTTTACATTTTCTATTTACAGAGGTGCGACACCAATGCTTTCGTCTAGTCCTGCGATAATTAAATAACTGAATCATGTGAACAACATTTTTTGACAAACATGCTCCTTCTAAGATGTGGTCCACGAAAACAGTAAAAAAAAATCCAAATAGTCAAAATATTTGTATTTTATTATTACAAATGTGTTTTATTCTTCTTAACAATATGCAGGGATGTCAGTATGTTTATAAGATGGGAGATTAAGTCGAAGAGGGATTTAAAAAAAGACTTAATTTTTCTTAAAGCTAGTTTTTATGATTTCAATGTCAACATTATAGTATATCATTCTTATTCCAACACATGAATATGACTGTGAAATGTTTAAAAATTAATCAACAATGTTTATATGGTACATTAAATCAATAATTGTTAACTTCAGTGAAAATTATAATGAGAAAGATAACAGCGATACAGACACATAGACTCGTAATTGTGTCTGTGTGTGGAATGAACGAATCCTCACAGACTGATTGGGATTTCTAAACGGAGTACATATCTTTCATACAAGAAGGAGTTTTTGGCTGTTCACCAGAAAAATATTTACTTATAAATAAAACTTTTCTTTCCTTTATTTGTTGGTGCTACTTCTTCTGAACTTGTATTATAGTTTTCATTAATCAACGTTTTATATCTTTAAAAAAGTAATAAGAACATATACTCAGTTTCAGCTTAAACAATTAATATATTTAATACGATATACAGCGTTAATTTCAAAGATGATAGTTGAAAATAAACAATTATATATACGCCCGGTAATTGCATATAGATTAATTTAAAAACTAAATATTGCTAAATGTGCATCAATTGTTTATCCTTATCCGTCGTAAATCAATTATTTTATCATCTTTAAAAGGTTATTGTATGACCAGTATATAAAGTTTATACCATTAAACGTGGTACATCTTGCGATGTGTATCACATAAAACATATGTGTAACGCACCCGTGTAATTAAAAATGAACGCCATACATGTGTGATTAGATAAATAAACCATTTTCCCCATATCACGACACCTTTAGTATTTTGGTAGTTTTTTTTTTCTCACAATGCAAATAAGTGGCATTTACCAAAAGGGTTTCATTCATATATTTTCCAATCATTCATGTTATTGTATATCTTGAAAGCAATACTGTGTTATCATCATAAGACCCTTAACGGTAGTCCATTATGAATTCCCCTGACAATTAACTGACAGATTACTGACCCTGAAATTCTGCAAGGTGAAATTTAATGTGTATTAGTAACTGGGCCTAATTCTGTGTCTATGAGTCTTTCGAGCTTTCTGAGAATAGTTCGGATATCTATACACTGAACAGTGTTAAATACTATTTTATGGACTAAAATACATTGTGACGTGGCCGATGTTCTGGGGGATTTTTCTTAAATCAGCCAAACAATATTCGGATGTATTCATTCACGTCTACTGGAAATCTTTTCAGCACTTCATAGCTATCGATATAGGTAATTTAAGGTGAAAAGCTGGATTAAACAGCTGCGCCGAAAAAGTATTAAATAGTAATAGGATGTTGAACCTCATTTTTTTCATCTCAGGTCTTATTGAAAAAGCCTTCATAATAAAGTGAATTGAAAACTATTTGTATAAATTACAGTCAATAAACAATACAAAACAATGATTCCCAAAGTGTTTGCATCAATCTTGGAATTGATATTTTGCTTAAGCCTAAGGCGTAAGCCTAAAGCTGGCTTAAAGTATTGGTAATGGCATAAACTGATTAAACATAAGAACATAAACACAACATGATTTGTAAAATTATTATTTATGCAGGAATTAAAACACGTACATAGAAGTACAACAGGCATTTTTAATCTAAATATTCACAGTTAAGCAAATGGGTCATTGGACAAAAAAGGAACATTCAATTACACAATAAACAAGAAGCTCTATATTAAAACAAGCTTCTTGATACTGTGTAAAAGTTCAATGTCCCACTAGAGTCTTCACAACACAATGGTCCCAAAACTCAGTGTGCTTTCTTTCTTGTGCCGTTGTGGCATGTTTTTTATTAACTACTAGACTTACTGAAATATTCTATAAATGCATTGGCACTGCCAGAATTTACATAAATGCAACATGTTTGCTATCTGCTAGTTGTTCATTTCTTTTCTCTTTCACAGTGATTGCATAGCTGATATGTTTTTATAACGAAGCTGCTTTTTATGACAGACCCATACTCTTCATTATTTTTTATAACTGCATTTTCTTTACAGTCCACCAATGTTCCATCACAATAATTAAATACAAAAATTGAACACTACAGTTGAGTTCACATTTGCTTATATTTCAATCCCTCCTAGTTTGATGGATCCATAATCGAGGCGTTGAGTATTTAGCATCCATGATCCAGTCGGAATAATTCATGAAATGTGTGCAGCCCAGCGCTTGACAGAACAGCTTCTAACATATTAAACAAAAGAAAAATACATAATAAGCCAATATCTGATTATGTCAGCACAGTTTTATTGTTAGCACTAAATAGCAGTTTTGAACAGTTTGGTACGAAAATGACCGAGTACGAGTTGAACTATTGTTTTCAATCATAACCTTATCTTAAAAAGTTCTTAACATACCAACATGAGAGGATCTTGGAATAATCATGTAGAATAAACTTGAAAAATTGCACCAACACTGCTCATAAAAGGATAATCTTTTTGTTTATTAAGATTGAACGATTAACACTAAACTTAAAATCGGCAAAAAATTGCTAAGTGACGTAAACGGTTTCTGTTATATAAAAGGCATTCTTTCGCAATATAAAGATCTAGTTTCATTTTCCTGAACGTAGTCGCTACATATCTTGTCAAAGAACTTCCAGTCCTGCGTTTCAAAAAGAAATATAATAATGATGTAAAACTCCGTCCAAAACTGTAGGTATACTGATTAATTTATTATTTCAATTACTAGTATCACTCAAACATTTCAAGCCTGTACAGGATAATACTTTTATATTGAAAATGGACACAGCCTGACTGACAAAAATTCGCGACAACGTATTTTTTAACATTTAATCTTCTTTGACACAACATGTAAACAAGCAAATACTACAAACGCACTCGTTCGGCTCTACTGATAGACTTCTTGAACCGGTCTGCGTATTTCTCGTTTTCAATTTTTCTTCAGAAATACATCCCCTGCCGTGACATCTCCTTTCAGGTACTTGAGAGTTGCAGCCGTGATTTCCCAGAACTGAATTATTCTCGTGAACTTACGATCCACGTCCTCTAGATGGCGTGATGCTTCTCGAAGACTTTCAACGTTGCATAGACCAGCTAGAAAGAAGAAGTTGCATAATCGAGACGACGTGCGATCACATTAGTAAGTTTAGTTGCATGCAAACACACATAACCAAATTGACTGAACCCCAATACACAGTAACCTACTGTGACGTGTACTTGCTCTATGATTTGCTGAATTTCCCACACGAATACATGACCTCCATAAATATTCTATACAATACCTTAAAAAAGGATTTAAATCGGTAGTAAAATCAACACTCGCTTACGTACATTTTTGTATGCCGAGTATTTTCATGTTTTTTGCTGCGACTTCGCATCCATGCCAGAGTTCACTGTACTTCAATAAAGAAACAGCAATATGCAAACAATTAATTACAGATTATTTTATTGCGCCGCGTCCATGTTCAACACAAATTATACATAACGATGTTGACGAATAAATGTTAGTCTTCCATGCAGATACATACTGATCACGCAATCTTACTTTTAATAAAGGGATAAATTTATCGATATTAATAGATTCAGGAAATAACCATACATCTTCAAATCCTGAATGGTTAAGTATATCGCGAAGGTTTCCAACTGACCAATTCACTGTATTGTTTTGTTTTTAACAATTTCTGATTTTTGCATATTTATAACAGTGTGTAGAATACAGTAACTTTGCTTTGTTTGATATAGTTTTAGAAAATATTTAACAATTCTTAGATAGCGTCCAATGATTAAAGGGAAACGACCAATTTCCGCATACAATGACAATGATTTAGTTGACATCGTTACATTTAATAATGTTTTACAAAATTTCCTGTGAACACGTTCAATATTATTGGCGGTTATAAACCCCCATACTTCACAACTATAATTCAAAATTGACAGAACATGTGAATCGAATAACTTGAACATGATATTTACTGGGACTTCCATCTCTTTTGTTATCTATTCATTGCTCTTGACGCTTTACCATACAAGGTGTTTGTGGCTGGTATGTATGATCCGCCACTAGATGAGACGATACCTAAATAGATACTAACTAATTCAAGTCATTGCCTTTGAATGTCAATTTATATTTTTGTTCATTACACCAACCTTTCGAACAACCATTATCATTGTTTTATCAATATTGACAGTTAAGTTCCACTTATAACAATATGTTTCTATGTTGTCTAAAGATTCCCTCAAGCCTTCTTTGGTTTAGGAGAAAATAACTGCATCGTCCGCAAATAGGAGTAGATAAACCGATAATTTATCAAGTGTTATACCAGCGTTTAATCCGTTTTGAAGACTGAATTCTGTATCATTCACGAACGGTGAGAACATGATCGGCGATGTTATTTCCCCTTGCAATAGGCCAACGTTGCTACGTAATAAGTCACAAAGGGAACTCATGTGTTTAACTTGCAGTTTCACCTCATTGTACANTCATCATTATCATCATCATAATCATCATCATCATCATCATCAACATCATCAACAAAAACAACAACAACAACAACAACATCATCATCATCATCATCATCATCATCGCCAAAAAATAAAAATAAAATAAATGAACGAACGGACGACCGAACAAACGGACCGACGGACGGATAACTGAATGAACAAATGAATAAAAAAATGAATAAATCAATAAATCAATAAACAAATAAATAAATAAATAAATAAATAAATAAATAAATAAATGATATGAATGAATGAATTAATGAATGAATGAACGAATGAACGAACGAACGAACGAACGCACAAACGAACAAACAATCGGACGGATGGAGGACTGAATGAATAAATAAATAAATAAATAAATAAATAAATAAATAAATAAATAAATAAATAAATAAATAAATCAATCAATCAATGCAAGAAAGAACGAACGAACGAACAAACAGACGGACGGACGGACTGACGGACAGAGGAATGAATGAATGAATGAATGAATAAATGAATGAATGAATGAATGAATGAACGAACGAACTAACGAGCGAGCGAGCGAGCGAGCGAGCGAACGAACGAACGAACGAGCGACGTTTGACAGACGGAGGACTGAATGAATGAATAAATGAATGCATGAATGAATGAATGAATAAATAAATGAACGAACGAACGCAAAACGCACGAACGCACAAACGAACGAACTAACGAACAAAGGGACGGACGGACGGAGGACTGAATGAATGAATATACATAAATAAATAAAAAACATATATGAATGGATGAATAAATGAATGAATGAATCAATCAATCAATCAATGAAAGAAAGAACGAACGAACGGACGGACAGATCGAGGAATTAATGAATGAATGAATAAATAAATGAATGAATGAATGAACAAACGAACAAACGAACGAACGGACAAATTGACAGATGAATGAATAAATAAATAAAACCCTGTTCTGTTCACAATTCGTGTTTGTTATTATTTTTGGTATAGCATAATTAAATATAATTTTACTACAAACAAATCGCATGTGTTTTCAAAATTATGAATCTATCGTTCATTTCTCAGGCATGTCAAATAAACCACATGATTCACTTCTGATCAGTATGTATTATATTTAATCTTAAAATGTTCCAAATTCCTTGAATTAAATAAATATTTATAACCAATATTACGTTTCTTTATTGAGTACAAGACCTAAAAAGCATTTTCTTTCATTATTTTTAATAAATAATCGAGCAAATCGTGATACCGTAGCCTAATCCGTTTTCCTTCTTAATCTATAAATAAACGGTTTATTTATATATCTTGGAACCAGTTTACCTCGAGGCTAACCCCATCCCAAATGGTATGATGGTAATATATGGCAAGCGGTTGGACGAATAATCCCAAGAAACTAGGTTTTTCATGAGATCCTAGGTTCTCATTCTGATTCTATTTTCAGACCGCGACACACGACACACGAAGCGATACTCGATGTTTTGCGCGACAGTCGATATATCGCCTTTTGGGCCACCTACACAAGGGCGATATATCGTGTTAAATATATTGTGCGTCGCCGCGACTGTCGCGCAAAATATCGTGCGTCGCCGCGCAAAATAGGCGACTGTCGCGCAAAATATCGTGCGTCGCCGCGACTGTCGCGCAAAATATCGTGTATCGCTTCGTGTGTCGCCCTTGATGAAAGAAGGGCGAGATTATAGATGGCACTATCCGGATTCCGTACATTTCAGATTTGTGAATCATTCTTTCGATAAGGGATACTAAAAGAGCGATATCAGAAGTGTCTGACTTTATTTCTCTTCATTGATCATGAATAACCACTGTAAACACTTAAAGATAAGATAAAGATGTTCATATATTTAAATAAGTGTGTATGTCTCTTTTTTATCATCGTTAGGTTAAACAAAAAACAAGTACGTTTATCTGGACGAATAGGATATAGTTTTGTTTTTATTCGAATGAGTGGTGTTGCTCTCAGTAATTTACTTCAGNAATTGCATGATATACAATGTCATAAAGCAAAATGCAATTATATATGCCATAAAGCATAATGCGAGAACTGGCGGATAAACCCTTCCATAATAGGATATCGTCATCGAATACGAAATTGGCCGAAGGACAAGAAAACAGCAACATTAGTTGGAGTTCTGGTATTCAACATTGGATAAACTTAGAATACAAGAACGCTCCAACTGTTTTTGTTTTCAACGGTAGTTAGTTCATTATGCTGCTGGTTTCTTTCAATCTGTATAAAATTATAATAGCATCGTCTCAAAAATTTATTTTCGGATACATTTATTTGACGTATGCAAATGGATGTTAGAAGCAGTACCGAAATAATGTATAATAAGATATTAATGACTAAATACATATGTACCTTCATATACATACTCATATTTTAATTTTAATTGTTTAATTTTAATTTTAGATGTGTTGATAATGAGTAAGAAATGGATATTAAAACAATCATCCATTTCTAATTTCAATCGTTTTAATTACCCAATTCTGCTTGAGAAAACTGTCGTCCACAGTTAAGAGTATCAATAAAGAAAACATAAAACTATGCATTTCGACGGACGTGATTGAAGCAAGGTTCAGTATAAGAAAAACTTGTACTGTCTTGCTATAAGAGCTAGCTTTTATAGCGATGCGGTAGAGTGTACCTTGCAAGCGGGACGTCCCAGGTTAAATCCCCATGACGGTCGGGGATTCTTCTGGCTGGGCTACATAATAATCGTATGTGATATCCGGGTTCTATTCGGATAACCGTATAGATCGGCAACAACGACAGAAAGATGCAGTCTTATTCGTATATTCTTTCCGGAAAAGACATTAATACATAATGAGTTATTATAACAATATTATTATGCAATACCATCGCTTTTAATGAATTATTGCCGATTACATTATCAAAATCCGCACGAAAATGATTAGTAAAGTATAAGCGTTTATCACATGCTATACATTGTTTTCAATTTAATACAGACATTACGTATTTTTTTATATTACACATGTGTAATACAACATTTTTTAAGCGTTTTCAATGGCTACAGAATCAATAACTAACCAATCGCATGGCTTTATTTTGGTGAAATAACGTCGTCAACTTGAAATGACGTCACGATAGTAAACAACTTTTAGACCTATCACACGGTGCCTATACCACGTGACTTTTTAAGATCTGTGTTGGAAGAATAACGCGCGACCCAGATAACATTTTTATGCCTTTAAATATTTCACCATTTTTAATGGGATAAAGTGGGGTGCTCGCTCATTCGTGAGAGTGTTCTAAAGGTATCATGATTTTTTTTAAACAAAAAAGTATTTTTTCAGTAAAGTGCAATCGCGCTTTTGAACGGTAAGAAAAATGTCGGATCAGTTTGGAGACTTCATATTACAAACGCGCGATTGCACTTTACTAAAAAAAATACCTATTTGTTTAAAAAATCATGTTACCTATAGAACACTCTCACGAATGAGCGAGCTCCCCACTTTATCCCCACTTTATCCCATTACAAATGGTGAAATATTAAAAAAAAAAAAACATCTTTTAAANTTTTGGGCTACCTACACAAGGGCGATATTTCGTTGTACATTGTCGCGCGTCGCATCATGTATCGCGCAAAATATCGTGCGTCGCTTCGTGTGTCGCGCAAAATATCGGGTATAGCTTCGTGTGTCGTGTGTCGCCCTTGATAAAAAAGGGCGAGGTTATAGATGGCACTATCCGGATTCCGAAGCGATTAGTTAATAAATGTTATGTATCATTCCTCGGTGATATTGATGTGTATTGGCTCAACATTGAGAACATTAAATAGTGAATCGTATATACTCGCTTTAATTATTTTCTTTATCATCCAATCCACAAATGAAAAATAAACAAACAAACATATATAGTAATTGAAAGATTGTGTTAGCATATAATAATGTTAAACCACTCAATGATTTTAAATATGACAGTATGCATTTAAAATAGTTTTATATTAACTGTTGAAACTATGGTTGGCTAATAAATCGAATTGAGATAGATATAAATTTTATTTTATTTTTATTTTCGTTTTGTTGTTGTTGTTTTTTTTCCGATGATATTGTACATATCTGGGAAAGCAAAACTCTCAAACAAATCCGCTCTAAGGAATGCTACCTGATTTATAGCTAAATGTGGCCTTCGATGTAAATTGAACGGTAGAAACCTTTATTTGTTGCATTTTAAGAGATTATAAATATTTTGAACCGATGTTGAAGTACAAGTTTATAACATTATATAACGGATTATTTAATATGAGTAATATACAGCATAGGTAAATACAATTAAGACAGGGTCTGAATCGGTAATCTCGTCAATTCTCTGTGGACATACTTTCCCAATAATTAAATCTCTATGAATATAGTTCGCTTGTACTTTCTAAGAGAGAGAACAGCAAGTGCCAAAAACATATGTAGTTGCCTCCCTTATATATTCCCTCTTGGAAAATACATTTGATTTTCGTTCTGGTTAAATGGGGTTTAATGCATGTGTGTAAAGTGTCATCCAAGATTTTGAGGGACGACACTTCCCGCCTTTACTGGATTTTTTTTTAAGAAAAAACTTTCTCCAAACGAAAATCTACAATGAAAGCGGAAAGCTTCGTCCCTTATAAGCCTGTGTTGACTGCACAGGCTTATCTGGGACAACACTTTACGCTCATGCATTAAACCCTGTTTTGACAGAGAGAGGCTCATTAATGTTTGTTACAATAACCGTTGTTTTTACTAAATGAGAGTATGTTATAAAAAATAGGCAGAAATAAGAGATCAATATTGATTGACTTTGTAAATATAACAATAATCACATTGGTTATGCAATCCGCCTTTCTTCTCGTTTCACAAATGAGATTTCGTTTATGCAAGGAACATATTTTTTATCAAAACTGACGGCGTTCGCTGAAATTTTCAGCGTGAGTATCCAAATGTTGTACAAAACAAATACCCTTACGAAATAATCAACATACGTACACTTAGATGATCAAAGAAAGGAAATACAATTAATTGTAAAGGCACGCAATCTTCATGAAACTTGGTCACAATATTTGTCTGAATGGTATCCATGCAGATTTAAAGATAATACGAAATAGAAATCAAGGATTCTCGAAAATCTGGTCATTCGACGAACTCTATACATAATCCCTTCAATAGATTCAAGATACATTTGGTAATTATTTGGTAATTATTTTGGAATAAGTAATATCTATACAAAAATACTTACTATACATCTATTACTTCTCATGTTATACTTATTTAGAATATTTTTCATTATGTATCATTTGTCTCCTTTTGCTAAAGGCTTACGTGATCAAAGCTTTAGCAGACTTTTTCAGAAGAAAATCCATTTTAAGATTCACCCAACAAAATAAAATTACCAAATTGATAAAAAAAAAACATGCTCACGAGTTTCAAGTTATATTATTCTATGACACTTACGATATCTGTGACATTCTTGTCATTTGCAAATGGCATAAGGCAGCGCAAAGCAGGTAAGAAATGAAAACATATAAACATCATTGTTGGGGGGAAAAATTAGGTTAGAAATATCAGGATGCTTTGTGAATACGTGCATATATCCTTTTTGGAATCTGTGACATTTTTGTTTATTTTAAATTGTCAACTGGTCATTAAAAAATGAGGAAACAAATCTGCAGATATTAAATGACTTTGTGTACAATGACTATGCAAAAGGTAAAATGTGTCGTGTTCTGAGAAAACTGGACAAAATGCATGTGCGTAAAGTGTCATCCCAGATTAGCCTGTGCAGTCCTTTGTGAATTATTCTTTCGATAAGGGATAATAAAAGAACGATATCAGAAGTGTCTGACTTTATTTCTCTTCCTTGATCATGGATAACCACTGTAAACACTTAAAGATAAGATAAAGATGTTCATATTTTTTAATAAATATGTATGTCTCTTTTTTATCATGGTTAGGTTAAAAAAACAAACAAGCAAGTACGTTTATCTGGACGAAGAGGATATAGTTTTTTTATTATTCGATGAGTGGTGTTGCTCTCAGTAATTTACTTCAGGCTGACAATTTATGAATGTGCTAATTAATATTGAGAATGGGTTTTAATATTCTCAAACTGTGTAGACTCGGAACTATCTGCTATGTAATACTTTTGCTATTGTGCGTCTCTCTGTGAAAACGGGGTTTAATGCATGTGTGTAAAGTGTTGTCTCAGATAAGCCTGTGCAGTCCGCACAGGCTAATCAGGGACGACTCTTGCCGCTTGTATGATATTTTTCGTTTCAGAGAATCTATTCTTAGCAGAACGCCCAGTTGAGGCGGAGAGTGTCGAACCTGATTAGCCTGTGCGGACTGCTCACGCTAATCTGGGACAACACTTTACGCACATGCATTAAACCCACTTTTCACAGAGCGGGTCTCAGTTCAATTTTGCTTTTATATTAATTTAAGACTGTTACGTTGTTAAATGAGACGCCCTTCTACAACCTGCAACTCGAGCCCATTGTCGTAAAGTGTCTCAACATTCAGGTGTTCAATACGTTTTCCCAAACACCGTATCCTGACATTGTAAACTTCGTCCCATTTCCCTAGATGGTAGGTGGTTGGTCATATTTGTTTTTAACTTTCAACATTTAAGTAAAATACTCGTGTGCCGAAAATATAGTATTATTAATTTCGGAACAGTAGCAACACTGTGGAGGTGATTCTCACAGTTCTTCTATAAATTGTTCCCTGAATCTTCACAGCTGAGCTAAACATATGCAAACAATTGTGTTCATTCAAATTGCATTCTGAAACAACAAAATCTTAATATTAAGATAATATTTAATATTTAATATATTTGGACAAATAACAAAACAGCAGTCCATGAGCAAAATAACATTCCGACAAATATTTTTTCAATTCTTTTCAGATCTTCATTTTACAATACTCCGCTCCGAATCGCGATTTATTTTATGATGATGATGGCGATGATGATGATGATGATGATGATGATGATGATGATGATGATGATGATGATGATGATGATGATGATGATGATGATGATGCTGATGNATAAAATATCGTATATCGCTTCGTGTGTCGCGCAAAATATCGTGCGTCGCTTCGGGTTTTGTGCGTCGCCCTTTGAATGCGAGACACGATATTTTGCGCGATACTCAATTCGACACACGATATTTTGCGCGACACGCGAAGCGACGCACGATATTTTGCGTGATACACGAAGCGACACGCGATATTTACCACGATATATCGCCTTTTGGGCTACCTACACAAGGGCGATATTTCGTGGTACATTGTCGCGCGTCGCTTCGTGTATCGCGCAAAATATCGTGCGTCGCTTCGCGTGTCGCGCGAAATATCGGGTATAGCTTCGTGTGTCGCCCTTGATGAAAAAAGGGCGAGGTTATAGATGGCACTATCCGGATTCCGTAGGGAATAGTTAATAAATGTTTTGTATCATTCCTCGGTGATATTGATTTGTATTGGCTTAACCCATGTATGCCGAGTGGACTCTCCCATCCTTCTAAATTGGATCAATTTATTTCCAAAATTAGGGATGTCTAGTATATTTATTTCTATATTTAGAATATTTCTAACCGAATGTTTAACCACTCAATGATTTTAATTATGACATTATAATTATGCTTTTAAAATATTATAATATTAATTGTTGAAACTAATGGGTTTGTTTCTTCCTTTTTTGCGATGATATTGTACATACATGGGTATAGCAAAACACTCAAACAAATCCGCTCTCAGGAATGCTACCTGATTTATAGCCAAATTTGGCATTCAATGTTAAGTCAACGGTAAAAACCATTATTTTTTGCATTTAAAGAGATTATTAATATGTTGAACCGATGTTGGAGTACAAGTTTATGACATTATATAACGGATTATTTAATATGGGTAATATACAGCATAGGTAAATACAATTCAGACAGTCCTCAATCGGTAATTTCGTCAATTCTCGGTGGACATACTCTCCCAATAATTAAATCTCTATGAATACATGAAGCTTTTGTTCGTGTCCTACGGACTTCACCTGCAGAATGATTTTCTACTGTTAGGAACCGTTAACACCGCTTATTGTCGGGGTGAGAGATGTGAACTACGGTCCCAGGTGTGCGAGAGTTGGTAGCGGCCCCCGTCCTTTTTAAGCGCCGGTCTTAGTGCACGGATGTAAATAGCCTCCCTGACCCCTCTCTCGGTCCAGAATCCTCACGTTCCATTGTGATTGTGTGGTCCGGTTTACAGTCATGTATATGCATTGAGACCTCAGTTATGTTTCTGAAGATCAAAATGATTGTTGGAATGACTTCATAAAACGATGTAAAAATAATTGAAAACTTGCTAATACAATTGAATGAAATCACTTCATGCCACAAAAATAACACATGCTTATTTTTTTTTATTTTTTATAACAGTTTATTTCTGAAAACATAAATTTTACAGTCATACAAACACACATACAGATTCAAGAGGTTTCGCTCTAACAACTGTTACTGAAAGAAATATGGTTTCAGAGTATTATGTTTTGGAGAGAAGAAAGAGTTGGTGGTCTAGGTTCAGTTGAGTCTATTGAAAGTAATATATCAAGAAAAGATTGGCTTGTTCATACGGCTGTATTTTCTACGAATGTGTCCCATCTTTGCCTAAACAATTCATGATTGTGTTTTATGTGTGATAATGTTTCATCTGTTTTTATACTGGGGTCAAGTAGTTCATAAATTGCCATAATAAAGGGATGTTGCTTTCGCATTTACGTTTAAAGATAAAGTATTTGGCTAAAAGAATGATAAAGTTAATGGCGTTATTTTTTTGCAAATTTGTGCACTTTAGATTACAAAGGGAAATTAATTCAACGGTAAGGTGTGTGTTATCTTACAAACCAAATTTGTTGTGTATCATAATTGCAACTTCCGACCAGAAATGTTGAATTTTATTGCATTCCCAAAACATGTATTTTGTAGAATTGGTACTTGCCGAACAGATGTCGCACACGTTCGACTCTATAAGCTTACACTTAAACAGATATGAATTGTTTGGTATAATGAGTGTGATGTATTTATATTGGAAAGCTCTAAGTTTTGTATCTACAGTAAGTGATGGGTTCTGACAGAAAAGTTGGGTGTTGTCGATTGTGTTTGTGTTAAGTAGTTCTTTCCATTGTGTTACACATTTTAATTGTGTAGGTGTTTAAGCACCAAGAAGGTTGTACACTATTTTGCATATTTTAGTTTTAACTGTTATATGATCAACAAATTAAACCGTTGTTGTATATGATATATGTCCGAGTGAGAGAGTTTGTTTCCATTCTACTGGGATGCTCTCTTAGAGTGAGTAAAAGTTTAAAACATACTTTGTGCTAATATCATATAATTCTTGTAGGTCTTTCAAATGAATGAAATATTTTATTTCGAAAATCGTTTATATGCTCTACAAATTGTATACCTCTGTTACGCCATTCTTTAAAATAGAACATTTGGTTGTTAACTTGTATATGCGAAGTGTACCATATTATTTGTTTTGAAATGGTATCTATAGTTTCGTTATATGAGTTTCAACATCTGCTCGATTTATGTTGGCTGCATTTGAAGACAGTGTTTCGTCCATGCGGTGTTAGCATTGAATTATATAATTTAATTGTCAATGAATCTTGTTCGTGGATGAACCGTTTTACCCAGCTAGCTTTTAGTGGATCTAAATATAATACAATATCGAGCATTTTTTAACCGCCTTCTTTATATTCCTGTATTATTTGATTCCTTGCAATTTTGTCGGATTTTCCATCAAAAAGATATTTGAAGAACATTATTTTTAGTTGTTTTATAACATGTGAAAGTGGGTTTTGGACAACGGTTAGAGGATGCACAAGCTTTGGGAATGCAAATGTTTTTTTTAACTGTGATTTTGCCTATCAATGAGAGATTCCATTTTTTCCACGAGTCAAGAGAATTTTGGATTTTTTGAATTTTATTAATTATATTACATATTAAATAGGGAAGGGACCGAATATCCGAATATTTGAAAATCGGCCGAATATTCGAATCCAAACCGGCAATATGGGCCCCTTATTATAGTTTGCGGTCCTTTATTCATGGAAAGGAACCAATTTGCCAACAGTGAGACACACAACAAATGTATTTGACGAGACACATATTTACAACACCCACGCATAAATTAATGTTCACTTGAGCTATCAAGCGGCAATCTTTACTTGCTTAAATGGTTTTATAGTAGGCTTTCTGTTTTACATCCGAATGTTTTGGTATACACGCTCGCTTAAATATACTCCGTCGTTATTATATAAGTAGCGGGGTTTCAAGCAGTAAGTTAAGTCATGATGTCTGCGCATGAAAGGATTACTGTGGTAATATTAGGATATTTACTCAGCTCATTGGCAGACGCAGGTAAAGTTCGATCTTTAAATGACTTATTGACATCATTATCATTTTGATCTTCATCATCATTTTCTTGATCATTAATAGTATGGTCATCATGATCATCATTTTTGTTTAAATAAATAAATACTTATTGACAATAATAACACTGCAGAAGTAATGGTAGAAGTAACAGTATAAGAAGTAATAGTAGTTGCAGTGGTGAAAGTATTTGTTGTTTTTGTTTTAATTATTGTTGTTGTAGAAGTGGTAGTAAATTTCTTATGCACTATTCATTTTATCGACATTCTACATTGTACAAGCATGTCTCTTCCTAAAACCGGGTTAAAAAGTTTCTAAGGGTCGGTCAAAATAAAATATATTTAAGTTTATATGTGACAAGTAAGAAGCCTTTGGACAATTTATATACCAATAAGGCAATATTGCGTCATGCTAACTTCTGTTGGTTAGGGGTTAAACGAGAAAAGATTTTTATTAAACAATGTTCATGAGATCATTTTACTACATTCGGTGCAAGCTCGTGGAAAAAATCATTGATCCGTGGCGATCGGACGCTTAAGCACGTGGAGTTGGTAGTCTGCACCTTGCCAATTGCACTCATGAATATTCATACTAGAAATATAGTTTTTTAAATTAATTTTATGTTTTACTGTTGTAAGACACTTCTTAGAATGATAAATTGAAATACAACTAGAATTATATCTCTTTTCACCATTTCCATGTGCATAAATATAAAACCATACATACACCACGTGCTTAAACTTTCCATCTTCACGGAATAATGATTTTATCATGAGCTTGCACAAAATGTAGTAAAATGATCGCATGTACAATTTTAAATCAAATTCCTTACTCATAACTGAGATATTCAAGTTTAAAGAGTGTTGCGTTAGAAATGTTCCCAAGTGTGTTTGTTATGTTGTTTTACAGAAAGATGCCTTAAGGTTGAACTGTGACCACCAAGTACAAAGCATTTATTATTATGTAGTATGTAGTGTTGAGCCTCCTAAAGCAACCAGCATAATCATAATTGACAATAANTCTTCCTAAAACCGGGTTAAAAAGCTTCTAAGGGTCGGTCAAACTTATATATATTTAAGTTTGTATGTGACAAATATGAAGCCTTTGGACAATTTATATACCAATATGGCAATATTGCGTCATATTGATATGCTAACTTCTGTTGCTTAGGGGTTAAACGAGAAAAGATTTTTATTAAACAATGTACATGAGATCATTTTACTACATTCGGTGTAAGCTCGGGGAAAAAAATCTTCATCATGGTTGGGTACAGACCGGATTGTATCGTGCTGAAAAGAGGAACGTGGAAAAGAAAATAATATAATAAATTATTATGCTTTCGCTTTTTCTCTAGGAGACAGAAACAACAGCACGCAACCTTGTTTAACAATTGGTTTAATGAAAGCATTTGTCGCATTTATTATAGATCAGCCTGTTCGATCTTGAAAGTAACTGTAGAATGATTGACAGTATATATAACTCGTGCTGTATGGCTGAAACGCAAACATACATCGAAATCATTGACTCTGAAAAGTGGTTGATCAATTAAAATAATTTAAATTGGTCGATGGTTAAGATAGCTATATAATGATAACAATAACCTATGACTCTTGCATAATGCGTTATTTCGAAATAAGTCGCATCATTTTTTATATAAACAAATACATGTTGAACATAAATGAAGTTATCATTTCAAACCATGAGATTGCTTAATTAATAGGTAAATATTATTTAAATAAGACCGTGATAATTATTGTATACCATTTCAGTTTCTTATAAAATTTCTTTTACTTAGTAACACTTTTAAGGTGTTATTTTGTGACGTTTAAAAACGAGTTTGATTGTTTTGTATTTCCAGACAAGAAGTTTAGGAAACACTTTCTATCTNGAAACCATTGAATGGCTAGTCAAGGTATTCCTGGTTTAAAACTTTGACTTTTCAAGTGACAGATAGCTTACTGATGTACGGAATCTGGATAGTGCCATCTATAATCTCGCACTTCTTTCATCAAGGGTGACACACGACACAAGAAGCGATACACGATATTTTGCGTGACACGATATTTTGCGCGATACACGAAGTGACGCGCGAGAATGTACCACAAAATATCGCCCTTGTGTAGGTAGCCCAAAAAGCGAAATATCGTGGTAAATATCGCGTGTCACTTCGTGTATCGCGCAAAATATCGTGTGTCGCTTCGTGTATCGCGCAAAATATCGTGTGTCGCTTTGAGTATTGCGAAAAATATCGTGTCTCACGTTTAAAGGGCGACACACGAAACACGAAGCGACATGCGATATTTTGCGCGACAAACAAAGCGATACACGATATTTTATTATTCAAATAGCACCCATATTATCCAAATCTCGTGTTTCGGGGTCTAATTTCAGACCGCGACACACGAAGCAATTCTCGATATTTTGCGCAATACTCAAACCCACACACAATATTTTGTGCAATACACGAAGCGACACACGATATTTGTACTGTTCAAATATTGCTGTAAAATTATTGCCTGTAGACTCTCGCCTTTTTTAAACGGTGTAACAGTAATTTTTAACCATTTATTCCATTTTTGTCTCCCCTGATTTTTTTAAAAAACGAGAGTCAACAGGCGATATTAGTACAGCGATATTTGAGCAGTACAAATATCGTGTGTCGCTTCGTGTATTGTGCAAAATATAGTGTGTCTCTTTGAGTATCGCGCAAAATATCGAGATTCGGATAATATGGGCGATATTTGAATAATAAAATATCGTGTATCACTTCGTGTGTTGCGCAAATATCGTGTGTCGCTTTGTGTTTCGTGTGTCGCCCTTTGAATGCGAGACACGATATTTTGCGCGATACTTAAAGCAACACACGATATTTTGCATGATTCACAAAGCGACACACAATATTTTGTGCGATACACGAAGCAACACGCAATATTTACCACGATTTATCGCCTTTTGGGCTACCTACACATAAGCGACATTTCGTGGTACATTCTCGCGCGTCGCTTCGTGTATCGCGCAAAATATTGTGTGTCGCGCAAAATATCGTGTATCGCCTCGTGTGTTGTGTGTCGCCCTTGATGAAAGAAGGGTGAGATGATAGATTGCACTATCCGGATTCCGTACTGATGTGAGATATACCCAGGCAAAATGAAGGCCATATGACCATGGTATACCATGGCTAAACCATGGCTGACCCTGGTCATATGACCATTGTTAACCTTGGCAGGCCACGTTTTGTTAAATGGCACCACAGTCTTTGGCCATAATCATCATGACCATGGTTGACCATGGCAAAATACCATGGTTGACCATAGCAAAATATCATGGTCGACCATGGCAATACCATGGTTGACCATGGCAAAATACCATGGTCATGATGACCATGGTCAAAGACTGTGGTGCCATTTGACAAAACGTGGTTGGCCATGGTCATATGAACATGGTCTACCATAGTAGACCGTAGTCATATGGCCTTCCTTTTGTAAAACAGCACCACGGTCTTAAGTGGTCATGGTTTTGACGGAAAAAGGCTGATGAAAAGTGCTGGAATTTCTGCAGGAATTTCCTGGAGCATTCCAGGAAAAAGGTCAGGCTTGATAGTTCTGTTGTTTTTTTTTTACCAAAACTAGAAATAAAAGGCAGTTTGACTTTAATAATTAACTTTTTGGCATTGAACACTTGTGTGGAAAGGCTCTTAGTTTAAGGGATGTGTCCAGGGCCATTGAATTACTGAAAGAACTTAAAGATAAAATTCAACATTGTTATAAAATCATTAGAATTGCTGACACTTCATTGGCAAGTTGGCGAACTGTTAATGGGTATGAAATGATTGGTTATGCTTCTGATTCTATTGATGACAAAGGCATTCATAAATCAGAGGACAGAGTGATACAATGTTGCAAAAATTGGGAAACATAAGTGAACACAGTGCCAAAGAAGTTGAAATGGAACCAATGGCTGATCAGTTTAGCCGGTAATTTATTAAAGACTTACATTTCCAAATATAACATAAACCATGTGGCTTCATTCAGCTTGCCTGTTTCAACTTCCCGTGCACACAATATTCTTCCTTTGTAAAAACAGCAATGCAATGTACATGTTTGTGTTCTTGATATCATCTTAAACTGTTCTTGAAATAAGATGTCCTTAAAACTTTCTTAAACTGTTCTTTTAATTCTTCCAAGAACAATTAACATTATTGCATATTTTATGTAAATGAACATTAAACACCATGGGAACACTAAAATGAAAATAAAAGTAACTTTGCCGATCATGGTCCATGTTTTGTTTGACCATGTCCAACAG